>OX235279.1:104013059-104098973 GCA_944472155.2 Trichobilharzia szidati
TACAAAAACTCGACCATACCCTACTTAGCTCGTGTTCTGTGCGATAAAGAAAGCATTGGGCGTGACACCTATAATTCATTAAATAGTCAGTAGTACAACTGGATCTCGTCTTTCCAACTCACTTCATCAATAGGTACAACATCTTCTTTCTTTCTTTTCCTTTTCTCTCTCTTCTTTTTCTCTTATGTGCTGCTTTGTTTCTTTCTCTCGCTTACGCCAGTTAATATGACAGCTCCCACTTTTCTAACACCTTCAAACACTGTTTCAGCTTTACCTTTGCTACTGACATGCCAATGTATTGTTGTAATAATGAACTGTGGTTTCCTCAATCTATGTAGAATTCTATTTATTGATAGTGTACTAACTGGATGCAGTACTGTAGTAAAAATGCTGAGAATTCCATTCTGTATCACATGTACTGTTTTGGAATAAAGCAAATTATTATTATTAAGTGTCTCCATTAACATTCTGTTTCATATGACACAACCCTGGTCAATACTTCCCAATCTTCACCTACATCCTCTAGTTGCAATTTTGATTATTCATCACATGACGTAAACGGTAACCTTAACTAATCTTATTTAATTTTTGTTTGAAAATCCTGACGTACACAAACAAAATAATTATATATAAATGCGATTGTACACCTAAGTGAATGAATTCGCCGAAAAGAGACTCTTGGCTGAACTTTGTTGTTCTTATATTCATACTTTATTTATGCCTGATTTGAACTTTGAACCTTATTCAATAATATTCGCATTCCGGTTACATTGAAACATTATGTTTCCTCATATATGGAAATTTAGTTCCTATCGCATAACCTAGAGGACATGCTTATTGCGCAGGCTGAGTACTAATGGTGGCCAATTCTTGGCTTTGTGCAAGAAGACACACCAGTGAATGATATTCAGGAATTTAAAACGCGCTCTAAGTGGTAATGATAACTTCCACAGTCAACTCTTTTCTGTATATCATCCAGAAATATCTGGTTTCAGGGAGTTCTCTTCAGATGTGACTACAGGCTTTCCATTGGGTTGGATGATCCTTGTACTTTTAAGTCTAATCAGTAGGCTGATCTCATTTCGCCAGGAGCAAATAAAAACTGAAAGAGGTACGTATGTCTAACATTTATACACACAGTTGAGGCAAGGTTTCTAGAACACTCTACCTTGGCATCCTTTGATTTACAAGAGAATTTCAGAACACAAAACTTTAAGTATCGTCAGGCGGGTTAGATGCTTTTTTGTAGTTAATATCAGTATGATTTAGTTTCATCCATTTATTGTATGCATAAGTTTATTTTTCTGCCAATGAAGCCGCATCACTGCCTCATACGTTAGCCTGAAGCTTAGGAATTGTTTGTGTAAGTGTATTGTGGTTATAATCCATTGATATTCATTTTGTATAACAATCTCTGAAGGCGATATTATACCAAGAAGTGCATCACGCAATCCAAAGGCTGATTACTTTTTTTAATTCCACACATCCTTAGGATTCTGCGAGGAAATCTGACACCATATTCATGCACACTGAAAAGACCAAATCTCTTATACATAATATATGAATCCTTTGTCTAAATCCTAGTGCATATAGGAACTGACGAGGTGATCGTTGACGAAATTATGCCTGCTAATGACTGGAACATAGCATTTCGAACGAAGTTTGAAAGCTGAAATAGTTTAGGGCGTTTAATCAACTCACAGACTTGAGGAAAGGACGATGTTGTTAACATGAACCGCCTAAGATAGCATAGGATTATCCCACGGTGACTCGTCTTCTCTTAGTATTGTAGCTTCACGGGCTAGCTATGACTACAACTGTAGTATCAATCAAGTAGTCAAAGTTTTTGACATAATTATAACAAAAGTACAGGGTGCGATTTTTAACTTTGTGGAATAGACAGTAACTTTAAAATTCAAATCAACCACCATATTTTAAAGTCTAAGGTTAGCAGAGGTTGTATTGTGTAGTGTACTGGAGACGTCGTGTGTAGGCGTACAGATAATGACCATGCGATTCCAGATGTTATGATAAGACACACTAGTATTTCGTAGCTGAATTATTTATTTGACAAAATGACGTGCAGTCACAGCAAAATATGAAAACCCTTACGCTGAGTTTCCACTTTGCCAATGTTATTCGTATTCTTCTCCTTTTTCCTGAACCCTATGCTTTCTATATCATTTCACTATGATGTTCATTTATCCTATTGTGGTTCCACTAGTCAGGATTGTTTCAGAAGACGTCAATTGCATACCACTTACAAATGCTTGTCAGTACCACACGCCACATGATGATATTTATACCACATTCATCTGATGTCTGGGTTTTTTGTTAATGCGAAGACAATATTTCTATATCTATTTATGTGTTGCACAAACATTCTATTTAGCAGACTGTTCCGACTGACTCTAATGTCAGAAAGAACAACCAAACTGTAAATTCAGCATACATTGAAATATGTGTGATTTATATAATAACTTATCCATGCCTGTACAACTGGTATGTTCCTGCATAAACAGGAATAAATTTTTATTATTTTATTATGGAACATGATACGCTGCAAGTATAATAAGCAATCTGAATACGTTGCCGTCATGTGACGCCCTGAGGAGCCTGAGCTGTCCACCATTATGGTAACATATCAGGTAGACAAGTGAAGTGTTCGGTTGTCACAGCACGAGTTTGGCAAAGGACAAGTGAAAACCTCAAGTAACCGCTGCAACTCTGAATTCAAAGAGAAAACTACGTACTTCTTGTAGAGAGAAGCATTATACGGCCAGTTCGTCGAAACCCTAGATAAAAAGCCACACAGTTGAGCGACAACATTTGTACATTCATCGTGTTTTTTGGCACAAATCAGCATCATTCAGGGAAACACTGAAAGCCAAAAGCACTGAAGAGATTCATTGTCCCACTTTGAGGCAATGCAGCTGGTACATGGAAGCATTCCATTAGCTTCTATCGATAGAACAAGAAACAGATTACGTCTACACTTAATGGATGGCTGGAAAACACAGCTCACAATAAAAACTGTCAGTACAAACAACGGTAGTGTATGAAGAGATGGGAAACTGAACAGGAACGAATAACAGTTACCTGATAAACTCGGTTGTGTTCAGCTTGAAGCTACTCCTGTGCAACGGTTTTTTAGTACTGCACCACCTGGAATCATTGAATCTTCTATGGTTCTCTGCACAAATCACCTGAATATGTGGAGGGAGCGCAAGGATGACAGCCAAACACATACTTCGTAAACAGATCTCAGCATCCCCCTAGATTAGTCCAAAGAATGAATATTTCCAAGCAAAGTATCCAAGTGTGTAACTATGTGCTTCGACCACGCAAGTGTCAGAACAAGTGACTTAGAGGGAATACCGATGCAGTCACTTGAGGTATACACGGACTCAGGTGTCATCGTAAGTTACCCTCCAACCGTTACACTTATTGGTAATACGTGTGGAGTACGTAACAGTATGATTTTGAAATTGGAGACATTGTACATGACTTTTGTTTAAAACGATTCACGTTGAAATACAGATAACCTCCGAGTGCAATCTAAAATACAATGTACTGTTGGTCGCTTCGCCTCCTTACTGGTCATTACTGTCTACTTGCTCTACTCATAACCGTGTTGTATACTTTGGACTTATTGCAGAAACCTATTATCCTCCTCCGAAGACAACTCTACAACCGGTACACAGCTTTTACCAGTAGACATGACTCCAGCAGTGAACGCTTCTGTGGATTATATTATTAATCTGTAGCCGCGGACTTTAACTGTATATCCAAGTAACCATTTAATTAATATAACTCATTACTGTATTTTTGATAATATATTGTTACACTCTCATCTCATTAACCTGGATTTGTTATTCGCATACTTATTATGTTATTGAGCTCGCTAGACGGTCCACTACATACGCAGGTATTTAACGAGAATCACCAGTCATACATTCAACCCGTTTTGCACACGTCAAAACTAGGAAGTTGCATCCAAGCTGCAAACCCTAGCCTCAAAGGTGATTGAAATATTCCAGAAAGATTCCAAAGGACGTCAGCACTTATGGTTCTTGGTGTGACCAATATTTTATGAGCAAATACAAACAAGAGTTTAAATCTCCCTTCCTTTTCATACCGTAGGTGGAGAGAAGCTCTAATCAAAATGTTCGAAATTCTAAGAAGTGATAAACGACCTGTCTCTCTACAATAAAGCTAAGACTTACTCTTTTCACTCACATTCTTCGATCGATTAAAGTCTGGTTGATTTGATGAAGAAAAGAACAACGACAACATCCATGTTTGAGAATAACTATATTTTCATCGAAAATGTCAAAGTTTCCATGCTTGGACCAATATGGTTAGCATTAAACATTGAAAATATATACTATCATTCAAAGGAATCTCCAACTCCTTCTTGTATATATCTTGTAAATGTACTTCCAATGATGTATTATCCATAATTGTATTTTATGCCGTTTTGCAGTTTCCCAGGACGTCCTCCTCTTCTTGAAATAGCTTTTGATCACGTGGGGGCATAGCACCCACCCAAACATACGCTGTTCACTGGTTGACCATAACTATCAGCAGGAAATGGAACTGTAGTGGTTCAGATTCAAAAGGAGGCGTCAGTTCAAAACCCGGTGGTCCCCGAATAGTTATAGCCGAGCTCTTTTGTGTATATATCTTTGACTTCTTCTGCTACTGATTCGGCTCGTAATTATACAGTGTTTCGACTCAAGTCTGTGTTCTGCTTTTCACGGCTTATCCCAGCGTGCTTGATATATTTATCATTGTTTGTGCTGTTCTATTACAGAACATGGCGAGCCTACGAAACTCGTTTAAATCAAAGTCAGAGATGCAGAACTTGGAATCTCCTGATAATGCTTGCACCCGTGATCGGGAAGACAATACCAGAGTGCCACCGGATATGTCACCAACCCCGCCGACAACGTCAACCTCCACGCCTGCTTCAGACATGATTCATGCAATGGTCGCAGCCTTCCGAATAACGCTGATGACTACTGACATACTAGCACAGTCCTCCAGTGCCAAAGCTAAAGTTAAATTTCCTGCACCGCAAACGTTTGTTCCGGGGTAATCGTTCACATTCCTCCGGCGCCTTCAAGAGCTGGCTCCTGTGGCTTTTGAAGGAGATCTAGCGGCACAGATTAGTTCCTGAATTCTTCATCAGTTCGAAGAGGGGTTAATGCACGATGAAGTGAGAGAACGGGTCATCGGAAGTAATCCTACGTCGCCCGTAGAGGCCCTGCAGGTAGCCAAACAGAATGAGACCCTAATTAAGCTTCGTAAGAACCAACGACCAACAGACGGTTCCTATACTCTGTTACAATCTCGAGAATCGACGATACCTCGCGAGCACCTTGCAAAGCAACCTTCACCCAGTGAGTGGAGGTCTAGACAGTTTCCCCGACCTGCTCCCAAAGCATGACAAATCCCGAACCAATCACGTCCAAGG
Source organism: Trichobilharzia szidati (assembly GCA_944472155.2). NCBI lineage: Eukaryota > Metazoa > Platyhelminthes > Trematoda > Strigeidida > Schistosomatidae > Trichobilharzia > Trichobilharzia szidati. The sequence continues at coordinate 104,018,539 of OX235279.1, forward strand.
GCAGGCTGGACGAACCCTCGCTTCTCAGAAGAAATTGGTGTGTCTCTCCCTTTTGTACCTGATATTATGCAAGTATCAGAGGGTCCATATATAGCCAAGCAGCTGCCCACTGTTTTAGTTAAATTTCATGACAGAACTCTCGTCAGCTTGGTAGACACAGGTTCAGCTCGCACGATGCTGTCCAGCCGACATCGTAATGATATAGCTATGACTGCCACCCCTCACCTAACCACTCAAGCGGCCGACGGATCTCGAATGAAAGTGGCTGGCGAGCTGCTAGTATTGTGGGAAGGTAAAAACGACCGTATGCGGCATCCCTGTTTAGTAATTAATGGACTGTCATGGTATTTGATAATAGGCTATGACCTCCTAAGCAGCTGCAACGCCTCAATCGATATTGTATCCCAAGTGGTCACTCTGCTAGTTTCTACATTACTATTCGGATCAGACAGTAGTACTACCTATTTGCAGTTGAGTGTTAATGCAGTTGATACTGCCCTGATTGAAAGTATGCTAGCACAGGTTCCGGGAGAACACAAAGGTGCTGTACATCGGTTAACTTCAGAGTTTTCCGAAGTGGTCTCGTGGTCCCCGGCTGACCTGGGGAGAACGTCAGCTATCTAACAGACTACTGAAACTGTTAATTGCGCTCCAATACGTCAACCACCTCGTCGAGTCTCAGCTAAGTTCCCCCTCAGCTGGAAAGCATGATTGATAAAATACTACAGAAAAAGATAATTGCGCCGTCAAACTCATCGTGGGCTTCGCCTATAGTGCTAATCAAGTAGAAAAACGGCTACTTGCGCTTGTGTGTTGATTACCGAAAATTAAACGCAGTGGCTCGGAAAGATGCTGACCCTTTGCCGAGAAGAGACGAGACGCTAGAGGCATTATTAGGCACCGTCTGGTTTTCCACCCTTAATTTAGCGTCTGGGTATTGACAGATGGAAGTCCACCCTCGTGACCGGCACAAAACTGCTTTTGTTATACCCACCGGTTTGTATGAATTCCAGACCATGCCTTTCGGGTTAAGTAATGTGCCAGTAACGTTTCAACGACTGATGCATGCGGTACTTAAAGGATTAGTCCCACAAGTGTGCTTCGTATATTTAGACGGTATCATTGTGTTCAGTCACACCATCGAAGAACACCCCGAGAGACTGCGGATTATCTTGGGACGTTTGAAGGAAGTTGGGATCGAAGTGCGACCCACTAAATACCGCTTATTCATAACAGAAGTCACTTTCCTGGGGCACGTCGTCAGCGCACAGGGCGTTCATAGAGATCCCGAAAAATTTGCAGCAGTCAAATAGTTTCCTGTACCCCAATCCCCGAATGAGTTACACAGTTTTCTAGGGTTGGCCTCTTATTACCCCCGGTTCGTGAGAAACTACTCAGAGATCGCTAGCCCTCTAACAAAGTTGACTAGAAAAAACACCCCCTTCATATGGACAGAGGATTTTGACCGTGCTTTTCAGCAGCTGAAAGATTCATTATACTTGGCGCCCATTTAAGCATTCCCGGATACATCACCACCGGCTGGTAAATACATCTTGGACACGGACGCTAGCCACACATCTATTGGAGCCGTATTATCCCAGGTTGGTGGAGACAGCAAGGAACGTGTTATCGAATATGGCAGCCGCACATTGAGCCATGCAGAAAAGTACCACTGTATCACCCGCGAAGAAATGTTGGCCGCAGTGAACCTCGTTCGTAAATATCGACCCTATCTACTTGGTAAATTGTTTGTTTGCGAATAGATCACAAAGCTCTTCAGTAGCTGCAATACTTCAAGGGCCCTGCAGGACAGACAGCAAGATATCAAATCCCTTCAGGAGTATGACTTTGAATGTGTAAACCGTCCTGGCAAGCGGTATGCCAATGCTGGTGCGTTGTCCAGACGCACGAAGACTGCCCGTCTTGCGACAGTATTGATATTTGTGCTATTTCGTTGACAGGTCCAAGTAGAGAACAGCGGGCAAATATTCAAGCTACAGACGATGAGACTGCACTCTTATATCATACCCTGCCGAATCAAACTGGTAGGCCAGTTGAAGCTGATGTGAAAGGGAAGAGTTGGGGACCAGACGTTTGTAGGGCTTTTGGGACCAGTTAGTGCTCGTGAATGGTATCCTGTGTGTTCAACCCGGCCCCAACTACCCGAGAAGAGTCGTAGTGGCGGTGGGGAACGCCATTCATTATAGGTGATCAGGTGTGGTTGCGTTAACCAAGGACTGACAACTGGAGTCGACATTAAGCTCAAGCGCAGTAGGCAGGCCCATATGTTGTGTACCGCAGAGTAAGTGATAACACCTACGAAATCCAAGAAGACGACAACAGTGCTCAAAACCGATATTGCACTTCAACCGTGTGAAACCGTTCAGACCAAGCAGACAGGCACCGCGGAAACCTCCGCCTTATATCGATAGTTATAACAACCATGTGTCTCTTTCTCTTGCAGGCATGATTCCAAGGCGGGGAGAGCGCAAGACGGAAAACGCTGAGGACAGCTTTTTGGAAGCGAGAGGGCCGTGTAGTTGTTCAAATTCAAAAGGAGGCGTCAGTTCAAAACCCGGTGGTCCCCGAACAGTTATAGCCGAGCTCTTTTGTGTACATATCTTTGACTTCTTCTGTTATTGATTCGGTTCGTAATTATATAGTGTTTCGACTCAAGTCTGTGTTCTGCTTTTCACGGCTTATCCCAGCGTGCTTGATATATTTATCATTATCTGTGCTTCTTTCATTACAGAACGAAGTTTAGGTTGCCGCCCAACTTCGGTGGTAACCTTAGTGAAAGGTTTGCAATTTAACACTCATAAGAACCTATTCTGATTACTTGTACGATAATCGAGCAGTCGAACTTAAACTTTTGAAAAAGTGTGAATTTATGATACGGTTTATCTAATAATCAAACCCATTACCCACTGAAAAAGTGGATAGTAACTCGACAGACATGGGTGAACAAACTAGTTGCAACACAGGGTTGATATGCCACGCGGAAACAGTGGATGCCGATCCACACCTAAACCTTATTGACGAGCTTAAACACTTCAAACACTACTTCAAATCTCAACTCTACTTAATACTTAATAATGCTAGATCTATCCTTAACAAAATACCGATGTTCAGGGCACACACGATGGTATACAAACCCCCTATAATTATTATTACCGAATCCTGGTGTCACTCCAGCATACCAGACGAAGAGATAAGCATCGAAGGGTACATACACTTTCGCTGTGACAGGAAGAGTGGTAAGGGAGGAGGCTGCCTAATGTACTTCCTGAACACACTTACTGTATTACAGCTAGAAAATAGGGAACTCAATGACATGCACGACACCCTATGGGTCAACGTACACTTCAAAAGTGCTACACTACTAATAGGATGTATCTATAGAGCACCTGGCACCTTTAGTGATTACGAGACACAACTTATAAATGTACTGGAGCAAGTATCCACTCTTCCATACGAGCATAAGATCATATGTGGAGACTTCAACCTACCCGAAATCAACTGGGACTTATTAAAAGGGCCAACTAAATACGACAAGCGCTTAGGGACACTGGACATTTTCGGCTGGAAACAAACTGTCACTATCCCTACAAGAGGTGACAATGTACTAGACTTAATATTCTGTCACGATATAAGCCCCCTCTCAATCTTAGTGGGTTCTAAGTTTTCAGGTAGTGACCACAAAACAGTGATGTGTGCACTGCCACTTCCACTGAATAGCAATGCAGCTCATACCTCCACTTCACAACAAGTACTATATAGGAACTATAGTAAGGCACACTGGACCTTAGGAGAATCAGTGCTAAGATCCTCGTAATGGAGCGAATACTTCACTACTGATGACCTCTCGACAGCTCTGAGCATTTTCTACCATAACTCGAACACATGCTTAGATGCTGTCATTCCACTACAAATACTTAAGCTTTCCCCACATAGGAATTCATTCATAAAACCAAAGGATCGTATGAAACTGAAGAAACTCTCCACAAGTTACTTCAAACACCACGACTTTGGCACACTAGGTTTAATACTTAACACACTTAGTTCCATCTCACAAGCTCGAAATTTCCGTATGAGAAACGAAGAACGCATCGCAGTAGCCAGTCCTGCTAGAGTGTATGCACTCACGGAAATCTTAAAGAAGCGAATGAATCGCAAAAATCACAGCATTTCCCTCCTCATAGACAAAGGTAGGCTATGTAATAATTCTGCAGACATGTGTGAATTATTTAACTCAACTTTTGCAGGTAACTACCCTAAGCCCACAGTCCAGTTACTCAATATACAACCTGCTACTAATGTGGCACAAACTCCATCTCCACACACGCCAAACTTAATTAGTACTGTTGAATTTAACTATACTAACATCAAACAAACTATAAGAACCCTAAAATGCTCAAAAGGTTTCGGTACTGACGGCATATCATCCTATTTTTATAAATATGGTGGCCCTGACATTCCCTTACTACTACTCAAAATATTCACAATGTCCTTAGAAACCCAAACTTACCCTGATGTGTGGAAAACAACGTTTATTATGCCTAAACACAAATCTGGCTCGAAAACAGAAATCAATAACTACAGGCCGATCAATATCACTCCTATAGCATCTAGAATTATGGAGAGACTAATTAAAGACAACCTAATGAAGCATTTGCTTAGCTGCAACATTATAAGTCCGAACCAACATGGATTCCTAAAATCCAGATCTTGTTTAACATGCCACTTAGACTTCTTTAACTTTGTGACCAGCAGTAGTGACAGACGACAACTAGTACTTGTCATCTACTTTGACATCTCGAAGGCATTTGACCGTGTCGACCATTTACTACTAATGCACAAGCTGAAATCCTTAGGAATAAGTGACCCACTATTAGGATGGCTTAAATCATTCCTTAACAATAGGTCCCAAATAGTTAAACTCGGATCCATAACTTCGAAACCTAGCCCAATCACCTCTGGTGTAGTACAAGGTAGTGTCATTGGACCCCTTCTATTTACTCTATATATTAACGACATATGCGCTTGCTTCTCTCATGGGAAACCATTCATCTTTGCAGATGACCTCAAAGTGGCTTATACATTCCAATCTGATGACCTAGGGTACTTCCAGAATGTTGTACAAAAAGAACTAGATAAAGTGAGTGCTTGGTCGTCTTTATGGAACCTCCAATTTAACCTTAAGAAATGTGACTGGATCTGCTTTGGTGCACCCTCAATCGACATGAAGTTGACGCTTCAATCGGCTAACCTAACCAAACTCCAAAGTTTCGTTGACCTAGGTCTAAGGTACTCGAGTAACCTAACATTTTCTGAACAAGTGGCATCACAGACTCAAAAGTCGAGGATGCTCTTAGGATGCATACTCAGGAACTTTCACGACAATCAAGCAAAGCTCATTCTGTACAAAACCTGTGTGAGGCCACTACTAGAATACTGTCCATTTATTATTAGCAGCACTCACACACGTGAAAAGCTAAGAATAGAAGGTATCCAACGATATTTTACCTCAAAACTACTTGGCTACGAATGCATGATTCTACAACTTGACCCACCCTGGAAAAGAAGACTAATTATAAACCTAGTATTCTTCTATAAGGTCCTACACAAAATATCATTCTCAGACAGTAAGGACATACAATTCGCACAAGAAGGCTCTTACGGTCTGCGTAACCAAACTTGCACAGTGACAATAAAAGCCTTTAAGTCAACACTCCGCGAAAACTTCTTCACAGTCATGTATTCTAAAATATGGAACAATCTGCCCCTAGAAGTCAGGAACTGCCATACAGTTTTAAGTTTCAAACGCTCTCTGTACACACTATTTCACTCTACCGACTATATAAATAAACTATTTATTCCTAGAACGAATCAACTATTAGTCTACTACAGTACCTAAACGCGCTTAAATACCCTTACTTCTCTAAAGACTATAAATAAACTAGTAGCATAAATGCATAGAAAGACTTAGTAGAAACAGATATTTGTTCATCAAATACAATTTACAACCAATATAAACAAATATGTTCGACTCCACATACTGTTTCTCTCTCTGCCCTCTGGTACATTTCTGTTGTATTTACTTTGTAGTACAAGTTGCATTGATCTACATTCCGACTGAAGCTGAGAAACAATGAAGTCACTTACTCATATATTATCCCTCAAGGTTTGGCTAGTAATGGCTCAGCATCCTTGATGGAATCCACTGTCACCATAACAAGACGCTGTACAGCATCTTGTACAAGCACTGTCAACGATCCAAAATGGTTTTTATATAGCTTTCTACGTGTTTATCAACTTGCTCGTACGGAACAACCATGCTGTGACAAATGGCGGGCTATGGGTGACTTGAGTGAAGTAAAACAAATCTGCTTGAGAATGACCAATATTAATCTGCATTCATTTGAATTGACATCCGGTATTACTTGCAATAAAAATGATGTCAAAATCATAAAAATAAATCACTCATTTTAAATTAATACCCAATTTGAACATAAAACAAGATACGATGCCGCACACAACAAAGTTATATGGAGGAATTGACTTCAAGCTTTATTTTTTCCCAAATATTTGTAATTTATCCGACACATACTTGGGTTATTTTGTTAATGCGAAGACAATATTTCTTTATGTGCTCCATTGAACGACTAACTATCAGAATGTGCTCACCAACTGATGTCAAAGAGGACAGCAACCATGTAATTTCACTATAAATCAAATTCATGTAATTTAAATAATACTTATCCATGCCTGTACAACTGGTGTGTCCTACATTGATAGGAAATACATATTATATTATATTAAATGTTTGGTACAAATGAAGTAATAAAGTACTTTTATTCGTGTTCTTTCTTCCGCCTTCAAACTTGCACGCGACCGTACCATTCGCGCCTTCCAGTTGCCCACCAATGGCTGCCAGTTCCAGTAAACAAACGTTCAATGTTCACGTACACTGACAACACTCATGTTTGAGAATAACTATATTTTCATAGAAGACGTTATAGTTTTCCATGGTAAGACCAATGTGGTTGGAATCATAGATTGCAAATGTGCACTATCATATCAAGTACTGTATAGCCTATAGTATTTTTCTTGTAAATATACTTCCAATAATGTATTATTCATGATTGCATTTTATACCACTTTGTAGCTGTTCAGGATTTTCTCCTCTTCCTGAAGTGGCGTTCAAGCGCGTGGGGTCACAGTACTCACTCACATATATGTTGTTTATCGATGGGTCATTACTATCATCAGGAAATGGTACGAAGTTTGGGTTGTCGCTCAAATTCGATGGAGACCTTCGTGAAAGATTTACAAATTAACAATCATAAAATTCTGTTCCGATTTCTTGTGCTATAATTCAAAAGTCTGGACTATTTAAAAAGTGACAAGGTATGCTAATCCACAATTGTAATTCGTAACATAATTGATCATACCTGTAAAAATGGCATGCATTTCATGTAGACTTACCCGTTTATACGAAATATATATATAATTATAATCATAGTTACTGCACAGAATACATATATATAAATTTATAAATCACTCCACGAGGACTCCACTTGCTTTCTTTTGTGCTGCTGTCGTTTGTCTTCTTTTTTATCCCACCATTTTTGCTTCCATATGACTTTTTGAATCAGAATGAAGAATGCACGTATTTGACCACTTACAATGACAAATGATCTGCAAACACTGTTGATCCTATATCCTACAACTGCCTCGTGAATTACCTATTACCTACCCCCACGATGGTTCTTGCACTAGAGTTGTGGAATATACCTTCATACCAATGAAAAATTATTAATTTATATTTCTTCACGAAAGTAATTTATAGCATAACTGATCGTGCGTGTAAAAATGGCATAGTGATAAGCATAACCAGCCAACCAACCAAAAGCAACAACAATCGGCAACAATAACCATCGACTGGAGAGATTTGACACAGGTTACTTCCCTCACTTACCTGGGAAGCATCGTTTCAACCAAATGCAATGGGAAGGGGTGAAGATGTCAAAACCAACCAGTCAGAATCCGAAGGGCAAGATCTTCTGCACTCCACCTCAGCATAAAGAACAGGATTCGGTTTTCCAACACAAATGTGAAGCCAGTCAGTTCTTGTTTATAGGAAGGAAACTTGGCAGGGGTGTCACGAGAAGCATTTCCAACAGCCTGCTGCGGAAGCTTTTCAGCGGCCGCCGTCGCTGGCTGCATATTGAAGATCCAACGGCCAGCCGATCGGTCAGAAGGAATTAACAACAAGAAACTCTGGCAGTGGAGGAACCAACCAGGAGCTGATTACTCAATAAATATATCCGAGAAAATGGAGATGGATCGTTGATGAGGCGGTCGAATAACATTGTGCGTAATGCAGGCCACCGCTCAAATGGAATCCAAACTGGAAGCGATGAGTGGGTTGTCGGTGAGAGGGTGGCATTGAGGAGATCGTCTGGGTAGGAGGAAATGGGAGATTATGGGCAATCGTGGATCCAGCTGAATCAGAGAGCAGAGAACAGAACAAAGTGGAGATGTGTTGTTGTAGCCCTATTTTCATCTGCGTCTAACGTCCTCCTGCTGCGTGCCCCCCATTGCAACGTACGGCAGACGGTTCATGGACCTGAACATTGGTCTCCGTCGATGCCTTCGCTTGATGTTCATTGTGACAGACGTGACCACCGGAATTATTGGTATGGATCTTTTGCAGCACTATCAGCTGCTTGCAGATGCTGGCAAGCACAACTTATTGATTATACCACAAAACTATCAATCTCTAGTATTGTCGCACACAGCCCCTACCTAAGCCTAGTTTACGCAACACCTCCAGTGAGAAGCCCTATATTCATTTGCCAAGCCACATGAATCTAGCAACGGCCCTCCATGCATTACTTCCAATATCACGCATAACATCGCAACGGGCTCACCAGTCTTTGCGAAACCATCGCGGCTATCCACAAAGAAGCTCAGAGCCGTTAAGGGAGAGTTTGAATACATGTTGGAGGTGAGGATAGTATGACCGTCAAGCAGCCCGTGGTACCCAAGAACAAGTGGTAAGATAGGAGACCCTGAGGTGACTACCGCAAGCCAAATACACAAACTATTCCCAGATCGGTACCCTGTCCCACAAACACATGGTAGAGAGAAATTTATCAATGTACTCCAGGGATTGGTTAATTTGCGAAATGCTAAATTATCATATTCGCAGTAAATGTTTTGTGTAGCGAATATGATAGTGAATACCGGTATTAATTGCAATGCACGAGGGCTAATACATCTTTAATAGCGAAATAGAGTAGCACTGGAGCTACCAAAGATAAACAAAATTACCTTGAAAAACATTTCTATGTAATGAAGCAAATATATCCCACGATCGACAAGATTACTTTGTATAGGGACACGAGGACTAAATCCTCGAATTGTATCCTTGCCGAAACGCAGAACACCGTCTTGTTCTGACCTTCGAGTAATCCATTCTGCTTGTGGATAACCGAAACGAACAAAGCGTCATTTCGTGCATGATATACCAGCCGACTCACTGACTGATTAACTAACGTAGAAATTTGAACAAAACAGGCATTACTTAAGGTTGTATGCTATTCACCTCTGTCAAATGTAAGATGATGCTGTAAGATTGGTCTTCACCAACTCCCAGTGTAAGGGAGGAGAGTGAAATGGTTGAGTGTGTCGGCCATTTCACTTATTTGAGAGTTGGACTGACAGTAAGGAACCGATTGAAGATGAAATCTCAACTCGCATACAAAAGTCTCGTTTAGCCTTCAATGAGAAGTACTTCAATGTTTGGCTCAAACATATAGGTTGTCTTCAAGCATACTCAACACCACGTTATTCTGAGTCTAACGTGTTGGAGGAACATTTCGTTCGAACATCAAAGAATCCTAAACTTCTTGACGAGCTAGAGAGATTCTTGGATATCTTCGCACTTGAATATCACAATGCGGAGCTTACAAGTACCCACGAAAGCTCTGAGAATCTTTTCAAATCTCGAATTCTACGAACGCATCAGATGTGCGCGACTTTTAGTGTACATTGTTATAGAGGGAATGACTACAGACCTTCTGCTGCAGTCATACTACAAAATTGGTAAATCGAATGGTGAAGAGATAAGACATCTTAGATCATTCAGTTCAAGACAGACACCTTCATCAACTGAAAGTAAATGGATTAGGTCGTTCCGATCACAGTTTTATTGATTTTGACTTTGTAGTCAATGCAAAACTAAGTCCAGATGATAATGATGAAAATAATGCCACAGAATCAGTTAGAAGGTCGCAGAGACTTGCAAGCAAACCGAGACCTCAATATATATACGTAAGGAGACATTCGACATGTGGCGGATGTGGTGATTGAAAATTTCTATTAGTGAACTGTTTAAATACCCACCGCTGCTTGTTAACATTTATTATATGAATTACAAATATTTCTGCCAAATACAAATTCCTAAGTTCATCTCTCTCTGTGTTTTCAGTTGTATTCCTGTAATTCGGTCACTGCGAAATACTACTGTTACAAATTGTTACAACAGTTTCCGTTTGAAAATTATATGCATAATATCGGGTATTCTGTGCATTGGCACAATACGGTTGTTAAGCAGGCCACACAATAATTCTCCAGAAAAGTTTTTCACTAACAGAAATCTCGGAAAGTTTTCTACCCGTCGACAAATAATAGTGAAGTATATGTTTACAGGCAAAAGCTTCGCTTCAGACGTACATTTATAATCTTGGTCTTTCCAGATGGCGTCTTCATAGCGTTAAGCATACCCCTTTTCGTAACTCAGATACATATGGAAACACTAATATTACGACCTTATATAAATGCTAGTGGTTCTTCGGAAAGCCATTGGGAAATGCTCCATAGTGGGCCTTAATTCTCTATACACTAAGCCGATAGACATAATGTGTAAGTGCTTCACAATTTGGAGAGGTATGTATGAGGTCGTAATGCCGTTAACCCATACTTTTTCAGAACCTGGTCAGGTAATTTTGACTTGAGTTTGTGAACCATAGACATTCCTTTCGTCATACTAACCGGCATAATGATACTAAGCAGATTTTATTTTTATCAGGCCGTACCTGTGCTATCAGTTCCTAATGAGAAGTTCTTTCTCCCAGTTAAAAAGTGGGTGAAGTTATATCATTTCAAGGTTGAAACAATTGTGTGTAGTCAGTAGTGACTGAAAATCGACAATATGACAATTCATACTAGATGGGAAACAAATTGGTTGACTTCTCAACTAATGCAGTATACTGCATTCCATAACATTAACTTTTTTCCTTTTCAGGAGACTTCCACAGATATACTGGATGATGGCAGTCTAGCATAATTATGAAACCACTATAAATTTAAAAGACTACTAATCTACCTGTGTATATAATTTGTAAATTTTAACTGTCAGATACTCCCAAAACACTAATCTGAATAATTGTTGTTATTTTTATTATCACTTGAAATCATAAAACTTTAATATTAATTTTCTATTACAAGTACTTTCTTAGCGATGGTTTTGTTCACTTCTACTACGATAATGTTTCCGGTTGTATGCGCTACCGTTAGCATGAGGCAGTTAATAAGTCACATTAACGGGAAGAAGGGGAGATTATTTGGATATAAAGGGGGAAAATATTAGAATACATAGGTGAAATTGGAGAAAAAGGGGACATAACGCGTCATCTGGGGAGAGAGGGGATTTCTCGACATTCACGTTTATTTACCACTTTTGGGCCACTGAGTTTCCCATTTTTGTTGCAATTTTAGTTGCACTATTCACCTATTTTGTGCAATTGGGTAGTGTCTTCCCTTAGTTCATTTTCTTTCTTCTTCACACTTTTCAAGTGAAAACGTGTTCACGTTCACTATGTAATGAACGTTCACATATATACTAACAGCTTTATGGTTAATAATAATATGTGAATGACAGCGTTAATTAGCGTTTAGAAAGTTCGTGAATTTTAAAATATATCAACTTGGTTATATTTTAATAGTTGGTCACACTTAATGACCTTTTTTTGTACATAATTCCATGTTCAATTCAATTGACGTTCAGAAATAGACCGCAAATGTAATAAAAGCTCAGTGATATAAAACACACTATTTACTGTGTAAATACATATACATATACATGTAACTCATATAAATGACAGCATTCGTAATTATAACTTTTACAATAAAAGTAGACATTATGAGATAGCTTTAAAAGCTAATTGAAGTTTTTTGGCCGAACAACTATGACATCTTAACAACAGTTGTATTATAGACTTTGACAGCATTCATTCCTGTCACCAGTCTTGTTTCCTCCACCAACCTGTCAAAATAAAATCAGTTTTTTGTTGAATAGCATACATTGAAAATGTAGTGCGTTCACTTAAGTGCACCGAAGAATAGAATACTTACTCTTCTCCGGCATTCTCTTTTGGTTATGCGACCAAGGACTTCGTGGAAGTAGGCCCTAGTGACCACTTTCAGCTTATTCCTCACTTCGTCTTCGGGCATTGTAGCAGACACAGACTTGCTAATAATATCGGCTGAAAGCAACATTTAAATAAAGCAACCCTATATATAATGACTTCATAGCAGTTGCTTTTTATCAGGGCTAACTTTGTTGAGGTCTAATATGCGGTGAAGCGAATTGACAGCTTAAGCTCCCAAACATAATTCAGCACTCCTTTCCAAGAAGGATGGACATCGTACAGAAGCTTGCTGGTCATTTTTATCACCTAAACGCCAATAATGGTCAAATGAGTTCTTGAATTTTTGATTTTTTAAAGACGCCTCCGATTGACTGAATCCGTCTTCACTTGCAAAGAGAATTCAAGATGACTGTTGTTAATCGAAGATTTGCTATTTCTCAAGGCGAAGTTTGTCGTCTTAATGATCGGCTATCAATTTTGCAAGGAATTCCAACGTTTTCTTATTCCTTTCAATAGCTCTGTGGAGGAAAATTAATTACGAAGTAACGGTGACATAAACAGTTTTGAAAGTTGAATGTGTAACTAGTGATGACGTCGCTACTGGTAATTGTATATTGGAAGTGCTGAAGGAATATGAATATTGAATTATTACACTATCTGGCTATCGATAACACCACAGTTTCTATAAAATTAGTGTTAGTGTATCTGAATAGTCCACACACTTTCTGTGCCTGCACTGCATCCAGATCAGTGGAGTCATATACGTACAAGAGGTCATTATTCTTAGGGGCATTATGCGGTTAATCGGAAAGACGTATCTACCATGGACCGTTGGCATGATGAGGTGCACAATGTTATTAAACCTTCACTGCTAAGGAGAAACGCAAAAGACAAGCGACAAAAGAGGTAATGGGTATCCGAAACAAAACACGTCCCCCATACTATTAAACATATATATATGTTGATTTCAATTTTCTTTAGCTGTCTGTCCTTACGTCTTCTTCTGTTCTTTTCGTTTTAATAATAATTTATATTTTCATATAAACATAAATTTACATGAAAATCCATGCCATTTTTACAGGCACGATCAAGTTTTCTTAGGATATATAAGACACACTAAGTATATATGTCATTATTATCTCCTTTTTCAACGACAGAGGATTACTAACCAGCGAAAGGATCAACTTAATTCACATTGTCTTAACACAGCACATAAAACGTTACCTAGTTAACTAGCTTGCTAGTTTTCTAGCCGGTCCCAAGCCTGGGTAAGGAGTGATGATGAAACTAATTAAAGATGATCAAGGGAACCTGACCACCAAGTAGGAGAAACAAATCAAACAATGTGCTGATCACTTTAAAAGACTCTTGAATCGACCACCACCGGCAACTCACCCGAAAATACCACCAACAGCACGTACAGAACTGCCTGCCAGTGGACATCACTCCTTCAACGAAAGAAGAAATCGTGAATGAGATCAAGCTACTGAAGTCCATTTTGGAAAGCAGCTGGGCCAGACGGAATTCCTCTCGAAGCAATGAAAGTGGACGTAGAGACTGTGGCAGATGTGCTCACGCCATCATTGTAAAGGGTTTGGAAGGAAAGAAAGGTGGCCACCGACTGGAAGAAAGGCTGGCTACCTTATCAGGCTGCTGAAAAAGGCGACTTACGCCTAAGCAAGAACTAGCGTAGAATAATGTTTTTCTCCACACCCAGTGAAATACTGAGTCGCATCATCCTGGAGATAATAAAGGATGCACTGGATACAGAATTCCTCTACTCACCGACCAAAACAAGCTGGATTCAGGAAAGACAAATCATGTACTGATCAAATTGCTGCTCTACGCATCGTTGTCGCAGAACAAAGCACAGAATGGCAGTCGAGCCTCTCTCTATCTCATTACGCGGTACGTTCAACGTTTGCGTTACATTTTTGCGTGATTCGTTACATAAAATTTGTCTCGTTGTAATCCTTGCACAAGTACTCTACCACTTCCATACCTATAACCATTAACCCTCATATCAAATGGTTATGGTTAATCAAAGTAAAAAGCAACAAACTCAGTCCTCTGTAAATCTGATGACTATTTTTACGTCCTTGATTGCTGCATCAAGCAACACACTCCCTGCAAACGGTTATAGTGAGCCACATAACTCACTTGTATGTCATAAGCGTCAAGCTGAAACTTAGGATAAAACTGTACTGACAACTAGTATTAGCACTACTCCCAAAAATTCAGTACCCTCTGCTCATACAGAACCCCTACCTACACCTTATGTGCTTATCGAAAAACCCCTGCCATCAAGCCTTGCTTCAGTACTATCTACAGAAATAGAACTTCTAAAGTTGTCTATAGGAGAACTTAAGGCCGAGTTAAGGGAAATAAGAAACAATAAGTCAGTAAATCCTGGAATTTCTGAAACCAATACCAAAATATCCAAATTATCAGATCAGATCAGCGATATCAGATCGCAGGTCTGTGAACTGACACCTTTAACTATCCTCATGAAAACTGTAAACCTTAACAAACTTGACAGTGAATCGATACTTAAGGTGGATAACCCCATTAACTTTGTTACTACAGAAGTAACAAAACGACTCGACGCTAGACTAAGTGCTATTGTCTACAACTTTCCGGACAGTAAGGCACTAAAAAAGGTACAGTGCATCTTACTCAGTGAGGCCAAAATGCCCAACTCCAAGACTAAGTGCTACACGCTGAAGAAGAGTCAACATGAAAAGTGTTGTCCTATTCGTTCGAAACACCGGCAGAGGCCAGAAGATTCATCCACTCCCAACACACCCTATAGCAAGCCAGAAAATGCAAACTAATAAAGGTTGCGATGGACAAGACAGTCGTAGAAAGGCGCGCATGCAATTATCTCACTAAGCCTAATTATGGAATAAAAGATAGGACATTGAAAGCAGCAATTATACCCAACCCTTTGAGAGATACCGTAGAACCCACCGCACCACACCTCTCAAACCACAGAGAATTATCCTCTCAGAGAGTGACACCAGCCGAAAGGCCAATAAATTATAATCAAATAGCTAATAAAACTATACCACCTATTACCATAGATACAGACATGTCACCAAATAATCCCGGAAAAAGTCAAAATCCCCCGAAAGTCGACCCTGTTCTCTCCTAGCCATAAGTCCATTGGTAAAAAAGGGAAAGTATGACCCCAAATCATGACAACAACAACAATGGCAGTACAAATAAGCCCACACTCCCCACGGTCAATAGCATTGGCACCCACAACGTGCGAAATAGCACCATGGCACACACCCATAACCTACGTCACAGCAATGCCACCCTCAATAGTACAAGTGGCAATAGTCAGAACTCGACCACCAACAACTCAGGGTATCCACAGTATGGCTCACAAATAAATTTTGATCGGATATATGGCACAAGTCTGCTGTGAACTAACCCACAATGCAGTACACACGTCACCCGTACAAGGACACAACTAGTACCAAACAAAAGGTGGAATAATAAACCATGGTCTTCACAAGCATCCAATCATTCTTCATCCCCTGCGTCCCTGTCAGCGTTGAAAAAACAGCTGGTAGGGATGTTAACACTCCTAAATCGCTAGTGCTGGCTCCCCCTTGCATGAATACAGGAACAGTCTAGTTCACCCGCATCCATTAAGCACACTTGATACATGCACAAGTTTAGGTCAAATAAAGATCCCTACCCACGTTTCTAGCTTAACTAAAAATAGAAATGCCTTAGCCTATAGCAAATCCAGTACTCCAACGCTTAATTCTTCACCCAAAATACCGCACACAAACTCGATAGACATAGATGAGGATGATGTTGAAACTTCTCTTAACATAGGGTCGTCATGTCAAACAGTACTACTGGGTGCTGAACCATATTCGGGGCTGATTAACGAGCTTAAATACTTCAAACGCTATTCCAAATCTCATCTTTACCTGATCCTCATAAATGCTAGATCTGTCTTAAATAAAATACAAATGCTCAGAGCACTCACAGTAATATACAAACGCCCTATAATTATCATCATTGAATCCTGGTGTAATTCGAACATACTGGATGAAGAGATAAGCTTAGATAACTACACACACTTTCGGTGTGACAGGGAAGGTGGTAAGGGAGGGGGTTGCCTCATATACTTTCTGAATGCACTTACTGTATCACGGCTAGAAAGTAGTACACTTAACATGCCTGAGACTCTATGGGTTAACTTACACTTAAATAACGCAATAGTATTAATTGGATGCACCTACAGAGCACCTGGTACCTTTAATAATTACGAGACCCAACTTATTCATACTCTGGAACAATTATACACCCTACACTACGATCATAAGATCCTATGTGGAGACATTAACTTACCAGAAATCAACTGGGAAATACCCACAGGCCCAACTAAATTTGATAAGTTCTTAGGCACACTGGATGTACTTGGCTGGAAACAGACTGTCACAACCCCAACAAGAGGTAATAACGTACTAGACTTAATCTTCTGCCGCAATATAAGTCCCCTTTCTACCCTAACAGCTTCTGAGTTTCCAGGGAGCGATCACAAAACAGTGCTGTGTGCACTACCACTTCCGTCAAGTACCAATGCAACCCATACCCCTACTTTACAACAAATAACATACAGGAACTACAGGAAGGCAGACTGGACTCTAGTGAAATCAATGCTAAGATCCTCAAAATGGAGAGAGTACTTCTATACTGATAACCTCTCGAAAGCTCTAGACATCTTTCACTACAACTCAAACACATGCTTAGACGCTATGATCCCATTGAAAACTCCCAAGTATATGTAATCCATCCAACGCATACTTGGGTTTTTTTGTTAATACGAAGTCAATATCTCTATATTTCTTGGTGTTCCATTGAATCACCAGTTATCCGATTTTCCGCACAAACTAAAGATAAAATGACAACAACCATGTTATTTAACTGTAATCCACGTAATTTAAATATGTAACTTAAATAAGTCTTATCCATTCCTACACAACTTGTGTGTCCTATATTTGTATGAATAAATATGTGCCCTATAATATTATCATTACTAACTATACTTACTAATAGTATCTGTAATTTATCGAATTGATGATGCCTGTGAACTGGCGTCCCTCATGTAAAAAAATGAGTATATAAAAAAAGTAAAAGTCTCAAAATTCAAGAAGCAATTTATTCAACCAAAAGATCGCTCAAAACTGAAGAGACTGTCAACAAGTTACTTCAGACGCCACGACTTTAGTACACTAGGGTCAATACTTAGCACTCTTAGCTCCATCTCGTAAGCTCATAACTTGCGTATGAGAAATGAAGAATGCACCGCACTACCCAGCACCACCAGAGTAGGTGCTCTCACAGCAATCCTAAAGAAACGAATGAATCGTCAAAGCCATAAAGTGTCTCTCCCTATACACAAGGGTCAACTAAACAGCAACCATGCAGACATATGTGAACTGTTTAACGAGACGTTTGCAGCTAACTACCTTAAGCCCATAAGCCCACTTCTCATTTTACAATCTACAATGGAACACCCTTCTTCTTCAGCGCTGAAACGAATCAGTACAGTGTAATTTCACTATAAATCAAATTCATGTAATGTAAATAATACTTATCCATGCCTGTACAACTGGTGTGTCCTACATTGATAGGAAAATATATATTAATTCACCTATTCTAATATTAACCAAGCCATTAAAACTCTTAAAAGCTCTAGTAGTGCTGGTATTGATGGCATACCATCGTATTTGTATAAACACGGTGGTTCTGACATTTCTTTTTTATTACTTAAGACCTTCACAATCTCCCTAGAAAGCCAAACCTATCCAGATAAATGGAAAACCACATTTACAATACCCAAACACAAATGCCGATCAAAAACTGAAGTCAGCAACTATAGGCCAATCAATATTAAACCCATAGAATCTAGAATTATGGAAAAAATTAGTTAAAGGTGATATTCTCACACATATGCTCAGATGCAATATTCTTAGTCCCAACCAACATGGGTTCCTAAAATCCAGATCATGCATGACATGTCACCTTGACTTCTTTAACTATATAACTAGCACCCGAGACAAACAACAACTAGTACTAGTCACCTACTTCGACATCTCCAAAGCCTTTGACCGCGTTGACCACTTGCTTCTAATAAATAAGCTGAACTCCTTAGGAATACGTAATCCATTATTAGGATGGATTGAATCATTCCTTAACAACAGGTCCCAAGTAGTTAGACTGGGGTCTGCGAACTCCAAACCTAGTCCAGTCACTTCTGGAGTAGTTCATGGTAGCGTCTTAGGCCCCCTCCTATTCACTCTATATGTCAACGACATATGCAGCTGTTTCTCACTGGGCAAACCATTCATCTTTGCAGATGATCTTAAAGTAGCTTACACATTCCACTGTGATGACTTAGGATACTTTCAGAAAGCTGTCCAGGAAGAACTAGATAGAGTAACTGCATGGTACTCCACATGGAACCTAAAATTCAACCTTAAAAAATGTGGCTGGATCTGTTTCGGCGCACCCTCAATAAATATCAAACTGGTACTTGAATCTATTGACTTGCCTAGACTCCAAAGTGTTGTTGACCTAAGACTCAGGTACTCTAGTGACTTGACATTTTCTGAGCAAGTGGCAACACAGACGCGTAAATCGAGGATGCTCTTAGGATGCATACTCAGGAATTTCCACAATAACGAAGAGAAACTATTATTATATAAAACATGTGTCAGACCACTACTAGAATATTGTCCATTTATTCTCAGCAGCACTCGCGTAAGTGACAAGCTTCAAAATAGAAAGTGTCCAACGATACTTGACGTCTAAACTACTAGGATTTGACTGCGAAAAGGACTGCACATCAAGGTATCGACCCACTCTGGATGAGACGACTGAGCATTAACCTAACATTCTTCTTTAAAGTCTTGCATAAAATATCATTCTAAGACAGCAAGGAGATGCAGTTCTCACCGGAAGGCTCGTACAATCTGCGTAACCAAACGTGCACAGTATCTAGGAAAAGCTGTTAAACAGCACTCCGAGTAAACTTCACAGTCATGTATTCTAAGATCTGGAACAGTTTACCTCTAGAAACAAGGACCTGTCACTCCATTATAAGCTTCAAACGCTTGCTATATAAACTGTTTCATCCCAATGACCATGCTAATCACACCGCACCACTTATTTCTAAAACGCATCAGTTATTAGAACACTATAACGCTTAGACTCATTACTATATATCATGACACTAAATAAACTCTAAGACTTCGCAAAAATACATGAAAAAACAACTAGAATATAGAAAATGCTTACTATATGGTGATATATATTTATAAACATTTATATATACATAAAATATTAATGTTCTCTTCATCTTTACATACTTTCTCTTACTGGTATTACATCCTTAGCCTGCACTTCTATATATCTCCTGGTCGAGGTCGAACAACCCAACATCCAAACTGAAATGACCATTTAAGTAACTTCAAACTCAAATTCCATGAACGATCCGATGCTACCATTTGAAGACGCTGGCCAACATTCTGTACAAGGAGTATTCTTGATCTGAAATAAAGAAGCAACTGGTTTTCAAAGAGTTTTCAATGTATTACACAACTTACGTGTAGAGTATGCCATGCTGACACAAATGGCGCCAATGGATAGTTCTGGAATCGACCTTGGCCCTATTCCATACAGTAAAACTATCTAACATGACCTTGTCTAGTTTTCGTATCCACGATCAAATTTCTTTCTTATTATAAAACTGCGATTAGACTGCTGAAAATAAATGGAATAAATACTTCACTGAACTAAAAATAATGCATCAGTTAACTTCAACTCAAGGATGCTGTTCACAACAAAGTTATATAGGGGAACTGACTTCAAGCTTTATATTTCCCACATATTTATATTACATTCATCTGATGTCTGGGTTTTTGTTAATACGAAGACAATATTTCCATTTATGTGTTACACAAACAGACTATTTTGCAGACTGTTCTGACTGACTCTAATGTCACGAAGAACAAATAGACTGTAAATCCAGCATACATCGAAACATGTGCAATTTATATAATAACTTATCCATGCCTGTACAATTAGTATGCTCCTGCATAAACAGGAATAAATATATATATACAACTTCATTGAATTCAAAAAGGCCTTTAACAGACAGCGTTGACCGAGAGGTAATTTGGAAACTACTTCAACACTACGGCGTACCTCAAGTCTTTATCGACCTCATTCAACTGCTACATGACAATGCTACGTGTCATGTGATCTACAACGGAAAACTCAACAAGGCGTTCAAAGTGAATACAGGAGTAAGGCAAGTCCGTCTGACCATTATCACCGATGATATTCTTTACTGCGGTGTACTGGATTATGCGTCAGACTGTGCTTGTGAGTGAGAAGACAAGAGTACATTGGACCACCAATAGGAAGACTCTAGAAGATCTGGATTTCGAAGGTGATATGTGTCTAATATTACACAAACTAGAAGACTTGCTGGTGAAAAACAACAAACTGGCTGAAGAAGCAACTAGAGAATGCATGACTCTGCGTAATGAACATAGAGAAGACGAAGGTGATGAAAATAACCAAACAACAACCAGCACCAGTCATCATGAAAGCGAGAGATTTGGCAGAGGTTACTTCCTTCACTTATCTAGGAAGGATCGTTCCAACAACACGCAATGGGAAGGGATGAAGATGTTGAAACCAGCCAGTCAGAATCGGAAAGACAACACACCTTCATCAACCTGAAGCCAGTTTGGAACGCTTATGAAATCCACAGCATAAAGACCGAGGTTCAGATTTTCAGTACAAATGTTGTGTGTGTCAATTCTTCTATAAGAGTTGAGAACTTGCACTGAATTTCACGGATAGCATTTCAAACAGGTTTCAGACTTTCATCTACAGCAGCCTTCGCTCCATACTGAAGATCAAATGGCCGGAAAGAATTAACAACAAAAACTCTGGGAACAAGCGAATCAGTCAATCGCTGAAAAATTATGCGAGAGAAAATGGAGATGGATTGGACATGCACTGAAGAGGCTGTGGAATGATTTCGCGCGCAATTCCATAGCTCGAGTAGAATCCAAATGGAAAGTGACAAGTGAATCGTCCTACGTTGACATTACGGAGACCATGTGAGGAGGAGATGAGAGATTACGAGCAATCGCGAATCCGGATGAAAAGGAATGCAGACAATAGAAGAAAGTGGACATGTGTTGTTGAAGCCCTACGTTACACTAGGAACCCATAGAAATGATAATAATACAACTACATATAATCACCTCCAGCAACACTTCTTTTGCAGTTAACGAAAGCCACCGAAGTGAGACGAACTATGCAGAAGTTTACCGACGACCAGGAACCTCCACCTCACAACCGAAAAGCGAGCGATAAAAGAAATCAGCTTGTTCCACAATAGCTCGTAAAAACCATATTGGATATTGGAAGGTGTGGCGGTACGTAATTTCCCAGAATTAGTAGTCACAGCATTCATCACTGAACACTGGATGCTGACCCCCACTATTTTAGTCAGTTCGTTCAGCTGAAGGCTCAAAGTCAAGCATTCATATCAATTGGCACGCCGTCTTGTTACGTTCGTTCGTTCGTGCGTGATCCCTGGCTGATTAAGTAATAATCTCGCACTCCAATCTACTCCCGAAATGTATTTTGTAATTTAGACGATCAATTACTGTGTTTTGCTTTGTCTTTGGTCTACGCTTAACGAATGCTATTGAAGTTGTGGGTATTAGATCTTGTGTAAGTATGCTTTGTACTATCCGTTAGCGTCAACCCCCTTAGCCTCTCAAAAGACGTCTTCGACGTCGTCTGACATACCACTTCAATTGTTCATCTCCTGAATAGCCAACATCAAATTCGTGGCTTCTCGAAATTAGGCTAATTACAAGAACAAAATGAATTCCCAAAAATTTGTTTGTCTCGGCTAGTTTCTTACTAAGTATTAAGCCAATTCTAGGATCTGTAAATGCTAGAATTTTAAGTTATTTACTGAAGACTGGAACTCAGAAAGGAGTTCAGATGTTGAGTGTGTTGACGTACGAAGCATAATAACGCAAGATCTAATACCCACAGCTTCTACAGTATTCGTTCCGCATAGACCAAAGGCAAAGCAAAACACAAGAATTTTGGAGAATTATTAACTGCTACGGGAATTTATGTTTGTGATAAAAAGGAAGGCGAAACGAACTTTTTCTGTACTGGAAGTTCTAATATTAATCATCAACTGTTAATGTGCCCAACATGTGCAATTCTCAGAATCTGGAACCTCTATTTCACTCAGATGATTTCCAAAATAGAGTCTAGTGAAACTACACTACTTGAATGCCCATGCTTTTAGCTTAGAAATCAAGAATTTGTGAGGGGTTGAGTCAAATGCCTGTATGTTGACAGTAAGTCGTATGATTTACTGTAGAGTGAAGTTCTGATATATTTAAGTACCCCTAGATATTCGACTTATGCTACTTGGTGTTTTTAGTTGGATTTTCATTGCATCCGGGCTTCATGGTCATGAATTTTTTATCGCATATATATATATATTTCCTATCTATGTGGGACATACCAGTTGTACAGGCATGGATTAGTATTATTTAAATTAGATGAATTTGATTCATAGCGAAATTACATGCTGACCGCCCTCCCCTGTTCATTAATTTTCCATTGAAATTTACAGTTTTTATGTTTTGTATGCTTTATTGCGTCAAGACCAAGTTGAATAACTGGAGAGGTAATGTCTACACAATAGGCACTGGAACGCTGAAGTTAAAATGGAACGACAGAAGGCAAGGGCTAGGCAACAGATGGTTTATTGCAAAAATCAAAAAAATATTTATAGATTTTTATGTACATTATTGTCGGCGGAGAAGCAACGTCTTCTGATTGGTAGTCTTCTTGGTGACGGTAGTTCTGTACTACCTGTAACCGCAACTCAGAAAGTTAAGCAGTTGTCAATGTCCAGGTCTAACTACCCTGGACTTAACGCTGTTCTTAGAAGACTTTCAGAAACTATTGTCAATAATTAACGCGGAAAACCAGAACACAAATTGGTGATTCAAGAATCCTATATTCTTGCGCCAATACAGAACCAACCACAAGGTTATTGTGCACAAAGTCTAAGGATAAATGTTATAACAATTAATCACAGTAATACTTCTGATAGTTTTTCTCAGTCTTCTAACAAACAGCGAACGATAGAACGATGACTGCAGTATCGATGACTCCCGCCAAAATATGGAGTTGGGTTTGAGCAAACAACCATGAATTGATCGTTCGTTCTTCAACTACTTTGATAGCTGTATACCTGCGAATCGTATTTGCACACGTCAAGTCTACTGTGATTGGTTGGTGAGTTCCTGAAGTTTAAGCTTTGTTATTGTTTTTCTCATGACCCCGATTCAAGAAGTAACACTGACGTAAATTGCTGTGTACATTTCTGGCTTGCAACAGCTTTCACCACAATACTGTGATGTAACCTCACCTCGGTATCAGATACTCTAGTAACTTAACGCTCTCTTAACAAACTGATTATGTCAGACGTAAAACACGAAGGCTCCTAGGATGCATAACTCGCAATTTCTTTTGTTGTGAAGCTAGGGTTTTATTATATAAAGTATTTGTCCGACCTATTTTAGAATACTGACCGTTTATTCTTAGCGGACTCAGACAAAATGACAAGCTTAAGTTAGAAGGAGTGCAACGGCAATTCACCTTAAGAATTCTTGGTTTAGAAAGTAGTCTCCAATACAATGAACGTTGCGACAGACTAAGTTTAGAACCACTCTGGAAAAGACGTCTTAAGCTAAACCTGATTTTTTACTACAAGCTAACTAATCTGCTCGTGCACTCCTCCGAGACAGTAATTAAACCTACCGCTGTCATCAGTTACAATCTTAGAAATCATCACAACCTAGTTGCTACAGAGCATTGTCAGACTTACATGCGGTATAATTTCTTCTTAAATAAGTTTTCAGTCATTTGGAATAGACTACCAGCTGATGTGCGCGATGCAAACACACTCGCAGTGTTCATCTCCTCAGTCACCAGACTGCTCAAAGATGACAGTGCACTTCTGCATCTGAATCCTACACCCATTTTTTCGTCCAACATAGATATTTTAAGTTCATTAGACGTGTAGTTACAACAAACTACAATTATAAATTTTTATATTATTGGAAGTACATGATGGACACTTTTACACAGGACACTAATATTAGTTCACACAATATAAAAGTTAGCATCACGGGGATAGTTAGTTAGTGCACTAAAATAACCATAGTTACTAAACAGAATATAAATGTATATATACATATTAATCACTCCCTAGGTACTCCACTTGATTTCTTTTGCGTTGTTGTTGTAGTTTGTCTTCTTTTGGTCTCTCACCATTTCAGCTTCCATTTAACTTTTTGAATGAGAACGAAGAATGTAGATATTTGCCCATTTACGATGACAAATGATCTGCAAACATTATTGGTCCCATATCTTACAATTCCCTCGTGAATTGCGCATTGCCTTCACCAACGACGCAACCTGGATTACAGTTGTGAAATATATCTTTATACCAATAAAAAAGTATTGATTTATGATACTTCACGAATGTAACTTATAACATAACTTATATTGTCTGCAAAATAGCTTGCATTTCTTGAGAACACCCGTTTATAAGAAAATATAAACTGTCGTTATTATTAGTCTACCTTGAGTACTATTCACTTGTGATGTTACGAAGAAAATGCTGACAAAAGTATACAAGTGGATTACTTATTTTAAATTATTATCAAGAATAAGACTCGATGCCGTACACACCAAAGTTATATGGAGGAATTACTTCAAGCTTTATTTTTTTCCCAAGTATTTGTAATCCATCCAAAACATACTTGGGTTTTTTTCGTTAATGCGAAGACAATATTTCTATATTTCTTGATGTGCTCCATTGAATGACTAGTTATCATATTGTTCCCATAGACAAAATGACTGCAACCTTATAATTTTACCATGAACCAAATTTATGTAATTTAAATAATACTTATCCATGCCTGTACAATTGGTGTGTCCCACACAGGTAGGAAAAAATGTATTTTATTAAATTACTACTATTAAATATGCTTACTAATCGTATATGTAATTTATCATATTGATGATGCCTGTAAACTGGTGTCCCTCATGTAAAAATGAGAATATATTATTATTATTGTCACTACGCCCTGAACTAAGTCTTTTTGTTCTAAAGTAATGCCATTCTTGCTTAATGTGGGCTGAGAGGGCTGAAATAAAACCCATTAACGAACCCAGTAGGCTCTGAGCTACTTCTGAAATGGCTCATGTAATGCACAGTGTGGTGAATTAGTGCCAGTCGTGTTGGAAACGAGTACTGAGTTCTAGTTTGTGCGGATAAACAAACCATTTCAGAACAATTTCGGAATTTACGCACAATAGAATGTTAGAATCAGTTCAGAATTAGTGAAATTTAATTCACCATTATAGTAAGCTTGGGTACCAAAATCAGGGCCTGTCAAAATCTAACCTTTAAAGCCAATCAGATCTAGGGATTGCCAGATCAGATAAGATCTGCCTTTTAGGAAATGGTTAGGGTGGGTGCATATCCCACTAATTTGCTGGTACTTTTTCCTGTTCGTCAGGGTAAAGGTTAGGGCCTTTATGATTTATCTTAGGGCTCAGTTTACCATTAGGACTTAGGATTAAGGTTAAGGATGGGCTGAAGAAAAGTGTCAGCAATACCAATGGATCTCAAACTACAGCTATCTGAATGAATGCTCCAATCAGGCATCGTATGGTTACCCGATGGATTATCCTTGCAGCAACTGGGATACATTCCTAGAGCACATAAATAATTATCCACTGTTATATCATGTTTTAATGTCGATTAATACACTTACTGATGCCTTAGCCTCTCTTTGCATCTGAGTTCCGACTGGCCACTCAAGGTCACTGCGATTTTAGCCATGATGGTTTAAATTCCCCATGCTCCCATGAAGCAAATTATCCAGAATCATACAAATGCTACCAAAATACAAATATCTCCATATATATTTTTCTGATATAGCTACGGTGAATGCTTTATTGATGTTTTCATGCTTCGTATGGTTTATCATGTTCATGACTAATGAAGCAATAGGATCTTCTACATCAGTGAAAATGGGAAATATGGAGTGAATTTTCAATTAATACACTTAAGTAATGGGGCCACAAGAGTGACTTAGAACGCTCAGACAGCAAGTTAGTAAGACCAGGCAATTAGCAACAGGATCATGAATAAAATGTGCCAGTGTAACGGCAGTACACACGAATTAATTGTCGGCAATTCGATGCACCGATTCGGACAAAATACGTATGGCATGCACTAGAATGACAAGTTGCACATATCTTCCGTATTGTGCCACTTTAATCTACTATGTTGTGTTTCTTTGTCCCCCTTTCATGTTCTCCATGTTGTTTCAAAAAGATCGTTCATTTTTTCTCTTCGCCATTACATCCATCTCTCCAGTATCCGATATTTTTGAATATGACATCTATGTATATATCCGGATCGATAGGCTGATAATAAACGTTGTTAGTGGCAAACGCCACAAAACAATACATGATCACCAGTATGTTTAAATTTCGTTTTAGAATAGACTGGGGCCTACGTTGAGCACGAGCCAGGTTGAGGAGAACGCACCAAGGGAGGGAAAATGTTTGGTTATAGATTAATAAGGTTTAATTTAGGAATAATTTCATGTTAGGCTGAGGTTAGGGAATTATTAATATTATGGTCAAAAGTCCTAGATGAATTCACGATGTTGAGTTGCTGTCGTATCATGAATGATGCGTTTAATTTAAAAATGCTTAGCCTCCTGAAGTGATGCCAGTTATCGACAGAGCGGCTTACATCCACAATGTTGCTGAAGTCGAACATTACTGAAAAGGATGTACTAGATGAATATCTACTCAATCGTTTGCAGGCACAGGAGGCATCTAGTATCTCACGTACCTTTAAAAGTGTGTTTTTAAATGTTTTGATGTTGGCACTATCTGGCACACTGTAAAAGATTGAATTATGCACGCACTGAACGCACTTTATCACTTCAGTGGAAATATGATCAGTAATTCTCTCGCAAGACTGTAGTATATCATAGTCAGGGTAATCAGCAGGCTTAACCAGATACGTAAGAGATAAGAGATCATGGACTAATGGAAGAATGTTTGTATTTCCAAGCTTATTGGCTTTGGTGAATGTGTTTCGTAGATAATAAGCTATTTGGTTTCCAAATTCGGTATTAGGTTGACATCCACGTGTCGCTGATGACCGATGGACATTCTGACAATGGGGAGGCTTTATCACTAATAATAGCGGCGGTGCAACAATCTACCTTCTGCAATAGCACATGAGTACTCTGTCTAAAAAGCATCGAACTTCGGTGGTTGCATACAGATGAAGAGTCCCACACTAGGACGAAACAGCTGTCCAGTACTCCCAGCTGGTTTTCCAATGGTTCTCCAACTGACATCAGCCCATGATGAAATCTTACAACCAACCAAACAAAATTCCCTACAAAAAAACAATACTTGAAAAGTTATCATCTATTTTTGCCAAGCTGAAAGAATTGATATCAGTAGGTACAGATGATAGTGAGGCTATATGAAAGCCCGGGCTTTCTGACTGACAGTTCCGAGCAGGGTATTTTGGTAGCGTGGATTCAACCACATCAGAAGAGCTGACGTCTAATCTTTTATTGAGATCCGGTGTGGCTTAGTAAGTATCCAAAATGCCTGTTTCACAACATTTAATATTGTAGATGTCCCTAGTAAAATCACTTATTACACCAGACCGTGAAGAGGTAATAATATTTTAAATGCGCTTATTTAGCTTCTGTGTCACAGCTGAATAGGTGTGTTATTATGCTGTTTAGTCCTAACAGATTTATAATTTGGCTGGAATTTTCAGCCGATAGCGAAGCACAACTCTTGGATTGCTTAGTTGGTATTTTTTGTCAAGTTTCTGAAGAGCTGTTGAACTGAAGGCATATGAATCTTAGGTCGTTTGATAATATGTAAAATAAAAAGTTGTAATGTCGAGGCCTACATTCAGTTACTTGATGTGGTAATACCTTAAACAGTAACTTGAAACAGGAGAAATATTAAGAAAAATATCCAACGGCTAGAAAAGCGAATAAAGATAGCAAAATATAGCTACATATAATAGTAGACAGTATTAATAAAAATACTATCCAAACACTAACAGTACGATAGAAAATAATAAAAAACGAAAATCACACATAAAAGTAACACGAAATTCGTACATAAGTTTAATTTTAAGGTTAAAAATTGAAAACAAACATCCCTTAAATTCATGCCGTTTAATTTGTGACATTCAGTCTTCTGACGAAGAAAGTATCCACATATGTAAGTCGCGTATTTGTTATGGGGAGTACACGAGCTTTTTATTTTTATTCTGAATGAAGTTGTTCGCCAGGCATCAAAGGAATCACATTACATATAATAATAATATATATTTCACATAAATTAAGCATTTACATGATTGACATACCGTTTGTACAGGCATGATCATATTTGACAAGTGCAATTTGAAAGGGAACACAGTTTTTTTTGACATCAAAAATTGGAAAAATGGAAAAAAACCTCTAGAAACTTTGTTAGAATAGATTACAATATATTGGTTCAAGTCTAATTTATAGTCTATAATATACTTATCGTCAGTTAAATTCATGCGGGAATTATGAAATGTTGCGTTGATGGAAGGTAAGAAGAGAGGTGATTAACATGTGCTAGAGTACGACATACAGGATACAGGCCTTGTGATCATTATCATTTTGTCAATTAATAAGGGTTCAAAAATTAAAAAAACTTCATAGTAGAGGGTAAGTACAGCATTATATTGGTAATAACAGATACTAAGGAACCAACTTTGCGATGACAAACAGTACACAGAATGGAATTTCTTCCGTTGTTCGTTGTGTGTGCCAACAACATCCTGAATAGCGCTCAAGTAATACAAACGTAGAAAGCAGCATTACTGTTCATTTGCAGTGCATCAATGCAATACCTTCGAGAAGAGAAGGAAGAAGAAAACAGAAAGAGAGGTGCAGAGGCAGCCAGCAAATAATAATTTAAGCAAACAATATGCGATAAACGCAGGGTTTATTCCGCTATTTTGTTACTAATAATTTAGAGTCATTGAGTTTTATAGTGTAACATACTAATAGTTAGTTCAAGTTTGTGGTAGTAAACAACAAAAAATATAGAATAACAAATTTTTTTTAAAAACATAAGGGCAAAACGAATAATGATTTTTACACCTATATAGGGTAGTGGGAATAGAAGTTGGGGGAGTTAAATCCAAACGCCAAACTACATAAAATACGTAGAAGGAAAGAAAAACAAAAAGAGTGATGATACTTATTTATGCTGTTATTCTGATTTATACAGATGTCCTCCTGAAGTAAAGAAATCGTACCATGAGCTTGTTTTCAAAGAGTTTATACACAAGCTTTGTCATACAGGCAGCTTTTATTTTATTATTATTTTTTTTGAATGAGATATGCGACTGCATTTTGTGGTATCAGTGTATGTCTCGGTAAGGTTCATTGATGACAAATTCAACTAGAGAAGTGATACTAGCGGAATTCGCGTTTAAATGGAATGATCGAAGAGTTTGGCTCCCTACCAAACCAAGTGGTATAGTAAGGAAGGGAAGACCGATGAGGCTCGAAGGAATTCTTATTAGGAAAAACTGACTGTAGGTACATAAATCTGGCATGCCATATCTCAATGCTTTATTTGCATATTTTTGGAAATCAGTCGAACATCACCACATTCGGTAGCTTGTTGAGTCCTTCGCAGTATTTCTAACTTTTTTTCACAGTTCTGTTCTTCGATTGCTTTTTCTAGTGTCGGAAACATTGTTGCTTTTCTGAACTCGTTTACTGATATGCTGCTTATATCTTATCATAAGTAGCACTCACTAAAGTATGAAGTGATCCTGATAGCATTAGTAGGTTTGGTCCTTCTCAGATTTAACACTATTGACGCTTATCTGTCTATGATCGGCTTATAGGTATATGCTACTACCATTACATCCATTACGTAAGTTATATCATTCATAATACCCACTCAGATTTACATCACAAAGGTATTCTGGGTTTCTTCCAGAACTATCCGAGACTGTGAAAGATACGAAAGCTTTACTTGTGACTCATATTATTTAACCATTTATTACTCAACAGACAGATTTTGTGACGTTCAGATCACAGTGCGATACATCTGATAAACGAATTATATGGAACAAGAGTACTTAAGTATGTGCAGTAATTACATGCTACTATCCCTGAACGTGATGTCAAGTTTCCTGCGAATTAGTGGGAATTCTACAAACTGTCGATAAAAAACTTCAAAGAAAATGCCTTAAATAGACAGTAATAAATTCCACTGAATTTCCCAAGATTACTCTCTTTTAGATGTTTCAACTAACTTCGAATTTTGAAAATTATACCTCATAACTAACTGGTCGTTTGCTTAGTGCTTAACAAATGTTTGGCACGACTTGTGGAGTATATAGCGACTAGTGATAAAAAGGTGCTTGGAGTTAGACCTCCCTCTCATAATAAGTCAATAACTAGACTTTATAAGCGGTAAATTTTCCACATATTACGGTCCTTAAACGACTGGAATTTGGAAACATTGTGGAAGAAACAATGGATGTGATTTTGGAGACCTCAGGAAAATAATATCTTGTTCAGCGAGTAGGACAGATGAATGAACTGTTATCAGAAGAGGTAGGTAATATAAAGAAGTCTTTGACTCATGTATACATTCTTTTAAATGTGACGGATTCAAAAGTGCCCTTTCTAGGAGATTAAGGGATGTTGAAGCTCATGCAACTTAGGACGTATAGAAAGGCAAGTTCTTATCCTCTAACCTCTATAGTATTTGTTATGCATAGACCAACAACAAATCAAAATACCCGATTGGTAGTCACATATAAGGGACATATTAAGGGATCAGAATCGTAGTACGATGATACTCGATTAGCTAGCTAGGAGTGGGAAACGAACGAGTGAACGTTACACGAAAGCGAGACAAATGGTGCAGATACTTGGCCACGAACCTTCAGCTCTATGAATGAACGTAAGCAGTAAAGGTCAGCATCCAGTATTGGTTGAAGGTTCCCATATGCTAGTAATTTTGGATAATTACTTACCGCTACAGCGGACTCCCTTCCAGTGGAGTCGTGAAGATCTCAAGGCGGAGCCGACCGAAAGTAAAATGAAGATGGCGACGCCATTAGTGTAAGTACTCTGATGGTTCTGGTGATGATGAATAGCTTGCTGGTCACCTGCCTATCCAAATGTGATGTGTGTACATCGCTTGGTTGATGTCCCTCTAATGGATCTCGTGCTTTGTCTGCTTCTCTTCCGATGCCTTATGCATTCGAAAAAAAGCAGAAATGCTGAGAACTCCATCGAAAAATATTTTCCGAAATTGTTCTTCTAATCAAGATACATATTAAGCATACGCAAATGATAAAAGGTGGAATATCGTAAGATTTTATAGGCAGCTGAGCGTACAGTCAGAATACAAAATACACTTAATTTATTATGCATGATGCAGTTAAAAAATATCCCTATTCATAGAAGATAAGTATGTAGGTGTGTAGGCTCGGCCCTACCGTGTTCTCCTCTGAGTCTCGCTAATGACTTCGCTTCCCTTCGTGTTGCTGACAACTTCTCCGCATACTAACTGCATTCTGTTGGGGAGGGGGCGTCTAGCGGAACGGCATGCTCAGGTTCCATAATACTGTACCCCACGTCTGTCGGTTCCAGACAATCGCGATCACCTCAGTCTTCGTGACTGCTGTTTAAACGAAAATTGGATGGACTATGGTTTTTTACAGCCAGCGACAGCTTTGACCTTCTCATGGAAATCTCTTAACAGGCAGATTTTGTACGACTTGTCATTGGCAGAAGTCTACCAGCAGATCACCATACTTGGCTAGGTCCGTCCTTATGATAGGCATAGTAACGTTTGCAAGAAGTAAAGACCACTCAGTAGATTTGCGTAAATCAGCGTTGATATAGACATATCTCCTCCCAAACTTCGCAATAAGTTTTACATTTGCTGCCTATAGGTTGAAGGTAGGTTCTTTGTGATCTACATCTATGGCAGGAAGGGTGCTGACTTCGGAACGAGCGTCAGCCTATTACGTGGTTTTACAATCGGCATTTTAAATATAAAGTGGGTAGATATCCACACTGACTAAGGTTGCCAATAACACGTATTGGTGTGGGAATTTCTCACACTCTTTGAATACCATCTAAATTTGCAGAGTTCTCTGCAACGTTGAGCTTCCTGGCCATGGATAGTATGATTTCGACACAAGTGTGTGTTTAAATCCAACGATCATGTGTGCTGCTAAGTTGAGATATGTTGCAGCTGCGAAGAAAGGGCTGCTTGACCTAGGAATTTACCTTACAGAGGTACATAACTCTTTCGTTTCTGAGGCAATACCTCAGGCTCACTCGCTGATCGAAAAAGCTTCAGTGACTGGCTGTCGCCATATTTCCACGGTTCTATGAGTCGAAGCAGCTGAATAATCGATGATGAAACTTTAAAGTGTAAGATGAACAACCTGCATTGGCAATTCTAACCCAGGTAGAAACAACTAGCTAGGGTGTTTATTCTTGAAACTTCGTCGGCCGACGGCTTTTGCATTCACAAAGGTACATATATGGCCGAAATATCCACTAACCTGACATTATAGTAGACTTCATCAAGACGTTGCTAATCTAAGAGAATATTTCGATGTAGAATGGTTGCATTAGGCGTCTCGCATCAGTTGCTTACCGACTAGATGAACGCACTTAATCAATCATTTGATGTGGTGCTTAAGACTGCTAGTCGTTTGGGACGAGATCAGTTACATGATGTTCAAGGAAGTCGACTTCAGAGATGAGAAGCCATGTTTTTCTGTTCAGTAGTATAGTGATAATCTAAGTAGGATTTCACTAATTTAAACGATGAGTAAAATATCAGTCCGAAACTTTCAAGCAAAATGCTTTTTTTAGTTTTCAGCGAATTTTTTAAGAAATACGTGTTTTATTTTGTTTTGCTGTGGCACTCAAAGTGATAAAAGGACAGTTGAAGGTCGTGTAAGCATTTCGACTGTTTGACGATGAACTGTGGTGAAGTAATGAATGGTGATGCTCCAAGAAGAAAGGTGGCACTAATAACCGGTATAACTGGTCAAGTTAGTTCAATTCCTTGTGTTTGTATCTCCTAGGATGGATCCTATTTGGCCGAGTTTTTGCTGTCGAAGAATTACATTGTAATATATTTTTTAACTAACGAATACATGCTTTAGGTTCACGGCATCATAAGAAGATCAAGCTCATTCAACACGGGTCGAGTAAACCACATCTATGAGAGGAACAAAGCTTTACAGGACAGTAAGTCATACTAAATAACTAATGGTTTTGAATAGAAACGTTTTTTCTACATTATGGTGATATGACCGATAGTTCTTCACTAATCAAAGTCATTAGTAAAGTTATGCCAGACGAAATATACAATTTGGCTGCTCAGTCACATGTGAAGGTATTTGCATGTATATCTCTGATGTTATTTTAGGTATCATTCGACCTTAGTGAATATACTGGTGAAGTGGTTGCCATTGGTACTCTACGTATGTTAGATGCTATCCGGACTTGCAAATTGGAGAAAAAGGTTAAATTTTACCAGGCTTCAAGTAGCGAGCTGTATGGGAAAGTCGCTGAAGTTCCGCAGAGTGAGAAAACACCATTCCATCCTAGGTCACCATACAGTGAGTTTAGTAAACGAACATTGTATTTTAAATTTTAATAACACGCATTTCATGGAATTAATCGGAGTATTTACCACTGATATAAATAAAACAGAAACTGGTAGGTTTTCAAATACCGTAATGCATAGAGAAGAATGCATGAAGTACAAAACTTTTATAAGTAGAAAGGGTCTCGGGGACCCTTTTTTTATCTAGATTGTTGTTGTGCCATAGACCTCTGAAGGTTTGAAGGACTTTAGTCCGTATTATGTCGTAATACATCACACAAACTATGGATGACTATCTCAGATAACAAATAGACCGACTGCTGATTGTTAATTCAGCATAAAATTATCCATAGAAGTTCATCAGTTGAAATTTCCACACTCTAAAATGTGCGAAAAATCAGGGAAGAGAAATGGAATAGTGCTTCGATTAACAAACGTGTGCGGGCGAATAATTAAGTAAAATTTAGTGAATTTCTTCAAGCTTTCACGGGCGGTAACACCCTGATAGGCTGATTTAATCCATTTATTGTTATTTTTCTGATGATAAGAAAATTAAGGCATACGCTCCAAAAATATATTTTTAAATATTCTTCATTAAGGAAAAATATATTTAGCTTACTATGTCACTTGTAAAATATGTTAATTTTAAATCATTTATTCTCTTTAGGCGTCGCTAAATTGTATGCTTATTGGATTGTTGTGAATTATCGGGAGTCATATGGAATGTTTGCCTGCAACGGAATTCTCTTCAATCATGAAAGTCCTCGGAGAGGTGAAACTTTTGTTACTAGAAAAATTTCACGAGCAGTTGTGCGAATTAAAAAGGGTTTACAAGTATGAATCTTTTACTTAATGAATTGTTGCTTTTTCTGTTGTTTGTTTAGAAATGCTCATAAAGAAACGTAACTATTTGTAATTGTGTATCGTGTAGTATGTTAACTATTATTATCTTTCAGTCTGTCCCCTTCGGATCTGTACTTTGAAAACCAATACCTTGCAAGGTGTCAAACATTACATTAATTTTGTATCCTACCTATTTTGAAAAACCAACAATAATTGAGTATGTATTTCTGTTCCAAATAATCAGAACAGCATAAAACTATTCATAAAAGTGCATATATCTGTACTAAAACTTTAATTTAGGCTGACGAACTTACTCAATTAACAGTGACAGAAATTATATCTTTTAGCACGAAATGAATGTGTTTATAGTAACAAAATACTCAGGATTTGGAAGCTAAAATCAAATGCACTAATTTCATTTCCATGAATGCCTAGCTGTATCATACCTGGACTTGGTTTCACTCACCTCTTTGTAACCCCGTATAATAATCTCATACTTTTCTACACAAAACAGGCTCGAAATGACTTGGTAATACGGTACAATAGTTTTTTGCCTCGTGAAGTGATATCAAGTTAAACTAAAATCTGTTGTATGTATCATAACGAATGTCTTATTCTTAAAATAATATTGTCGTCGGTTACCTTCTGTGATTTAAATTATGTGCAACCATTTCGATTTATTATTTATAGGACGTTTTAGAACTAGGTAATTTGAATGCTGAACGTGACTGGGGCTTTGCTGGTGATTACGTTAAGGCTATGTGGCTTATGCTTCAGCATGATACTCCAGAGGATTTCGTTATTGCATCTGGTGAAAAACATTCTGTTCGCGAATTTACCAGTTTAGCTTTCGAACATGTTGGAATCCATATAGTGTAAGTAAATGTTTGTAGTGATAAGCTCATCTTGTTTCTAGATGTTTGCTTTAATTTCAGTCACTTGTTATTTTGTGAATTTCTTATTTCGAATAATTTTAATTGTTTAGTAGTATCATTTGAATAAAAGCATATCAATAGTGTAGGTATGCTTTTGTTTGATTTTTCACCCGCAATCGTCTAACACAGGTCATTTCTCATGCTCATAAAATGATATTTATAGTTCACAAGTAATCTGTCACTCTGTGATCCCCCAGATCCACCAAATTGTCACTATTCTCCTTACGATTATACTTCTTCATGTACACTTTCGTTTTTTACGGATTCTTTGCATTTCTTTTCTATCTCTACCTTTATATTTGTGCTTTATGCAGTTTTACTACTCGGGCTGCTGCACTTTTGTGCAAAGTTCTGCGTTAATAATTCAGTTCAGTTCACTTGAAATACTTGCAAACACATTTCTCATAAATACGCTTCACGCTTCCTGTACTTTTACAGTGTCAAATGGAAACAATTTTCAGTTTATTTAGCCTCTATAAACAATGTCTAAGGTGGTTCATCGAAAAACCTTGCGTTTAGTTTGCTTTTTCGGTAATTACACTACGATGGTTGTATGATATACCTATAGGTTTTATTATTGAACTATATGAATAGTATCATTGAATTATATATTTCGGTCGAGATACATATTTTTATGAAGCTCTGTGAACTACTATATTGTGGTAATCCTGTTGGACGTGCAATTCCAATTTTTTTTCATTGGTTGGACTAACTGTTTAGTATAAATGAACAAATGCCTTCACATTTACAATGTAAAAGTCATAATACAGATTGCTAATAGTGACCATTTCATGCTATCGTATATCGCTTAGGGCTTTCTGTTTAGCAAGTTTTATTTATTTCTCCTGTCGAATTTTTGTGTAGTGGAATCATTATGTAGAGAGTATAAGAGTCGGGTGTGAGGTAGTACGAGCAGTGAGGAGAATGAATCATCCTATAAAATCATTAGTCACACGCTAAGATATATATATATATATATAGCTGCACTGCATTTCAGCGTGCATTGTTAATTCGAATTAAGCTGTTGGTGACTGGAACAGAACAATCTACAGACAGCCAAGAATGAGTAACTTATCTTCTAATAATTGATTTCAGTGATGGAGATGTACTTCCGTCTCCTAATAAACTAAATTCTTGTTTACCAGTCTCATTATCGTTTCTCTTTTCTTTGTAGCATTTTCATGTATTGTTATTCAAATCAGTACTTTTACAAATTTATTCTTCTTAACACTTATTTACTCTTATCTTCATGACGTGAAGACTGATAGTTTGAAGTAACTTGAAGTAATGTGAAGTCCTTATATCTCAGGGAGGCTGGATTTTTCACACGGAATTGGTTATATTCGATTTTTCAACTATCATAGAATATCTGTTTCTGCTGAAATTTTTGTATTGTTGTATTTTTGAAAGGTTAAATATTTGTTAAAATTGTGTTTTACATGTTAAACTGATAGTTTTATCAAGCAATTTTCAAGTTATTCATGTAATT
Source organism: Trichobilharzia szidati (assembly GCA_944472155.2). Classification (NCBI taxonomy): domain Eukaryota; kingdom Metazoa; phylum Platyhelminthes; class Trematoda; order Strigeidida; family Schistosomatidae; genus Trichobilharzia; species Trichobilharzia szidati. Next base: position 104,056,113 of record OX235279.1, read on the forward strand.
GAAACGTTTCTCTCAATTTTAGTTGGAAGGGTACTGGTATTGATGAAGTTGGTATTGATTCAGCTACAGGGAAGGTTCTTGTTCGTGTTAATGAACGGTACTTCCGTCCAGCAGAAGTAGTAAGTACAAAATTTCATGATATCATTATTACTTTTATTATATTCCTTTGCATTCTCAGTGGAACACAGAGTTTTGAGCTTGATTTCTGAAGTTTCAGTAACGATGATGTTCTTTTACGGGGTGGGGTGGCTAACCTCACACTTAACCTTCAATATTTATCAGTTTTACTACCGGTTAAGCGAGGTTTACGAGTGCGTCGGTATACAATCGAACCACAGACCAAGTGAGTGGTTGGCGAGTGTTCTACCAATGAAGCACCGGCGCTTTTACGATATATATTATATTTGCATTTTTTGCCATTGCATGTACACACATCCATGCGTTATTAAAAGTCATTAAAATGTCTGTTGGATTTTCGTAGTGATTATACTTCTAAACAACCGTTTCTTTACTTCTTTCTGTTCTCATATTGGATTTTATAATTCTTTTTAACAGGATGAATTATTGGGTGATTGTACACGTGCTAAAGAAGTATTGAAATGGGAGCCTACTTGTGGTTTCAAAGACCTTGTTAAACTTATGGTAGATGAAGATATGAAACTATTGGAATCTGGTCTCACTCCTATCTAACTTCATATTACATATATATATATATATATATATATATATATATGTATTTTTTCACTGTAATCTGAAACTTTTTTATAATTTTTGTTAATTATTTCTATACTACTATCTTTGTCATGAATGGATTTCTACAAGGCGTTCATTGTTTCCTCTCTCCCTTTTTGTGATATGAAATTCAATTTTCTATAATAAAATGTGATGAACAAGTAGATAAAAAATGTGTCATTTAAAAAATATCAATTCGTGTTAATTCCCTACAGCTTGAAAATCTCAAATGGTGCATTGAAAGCGTAATCGATTTGTTCACTTGTATTTCGTTGTGTACACAGGGGAAAGTCTTCTCGTAACTGCGCGGTATACAATCTATACAATAAAGAAAAAAATATATTTAAGGGTTTAGATATGCTTCTATTATGCATTATCGCATTTTTGATGTATATAGCTCTTATCAAAGTTAGATTTCCCATATCTTTTATTCCTTTACGTTCCCAGTGGAACACAGGGCTTCAAGCTAAAGCCTTGAAGTTTCGGTAGCAGTGGTGTTTTTATTTTTACGGGATGCGGTTGGTAGCCTCATGCCCAACCTGCACTCTTTGCCAGTCTTATTCCTGACTTAGCGAGGTAAAGGAGTGTGTCGGCCGGCGATCGAACCCACAACCGCCTGCGTGGTCGGCGAGCATTCTACCGCTGTGCCACTGATGCACTATTATTTCTTTTAGTCTATTATGTTTGTTCTCCTTATCACTCCACATTAATTTCAAATATAAAACATTTTGGTAGGCATATCACAAAATGAAGCGACAGATTTGTTGTTATCAATTAGAAGAACAAGAATAATCACTTTTTTTACTCAACCTTGCATATCAAAGTTCGAAATTACTTAATAGCACTAGTTATATTAGTATCTTTTAATATTTCGTGTATCATCAGTTGATAATAGATATAATAAATACCAATCGGTAGTCGTTATTAAGTGACTAATAGTTCAGCGTAAGTGGAATTTTTAAGAACTTTTTGATGTTAGATGGTTGGAGGCAATCAGCAGGAAGTCTTGGACCTGGGTTTTGTGCTAGTTGGCACTCGTCAACAAGGCGTATCTGCAACCTTGAAGGAACTCATGTCCCTTCTGAGATTCGAACATGCGTCATCCAGTGCTGCAGTCAGAGACGTTACCACTGAGCTATTCGGGCTCGCGATTGACCTCTTGTAGGAGTGTATTGGATAATTTGATTGGACACTAGTAACTAGTGTGATTTGTCTAGTCCTTTCTTCGGTGCAGACTGAATTTTATCAGTCAGGTTTGTTGAATTTAGAAATAAGGCAAAGGAATAATCTACCAGTATTCATAGTAAAGCGTGTTTTTATTCATCAAATTATCGTCTGTATTGTACAAGATTGGAATATGTTTCTTAGGATTTCTGAAGTCAGTTTATAGGGTGTAATTCTATTTAGTTGTTAACAAGATGCAAAGAACATCTTTAGCAAACTCATCTGTCACACAATACAGGTATCGAGGGTAGAAAAATATTCAAATGGATCAAAATGAACCCTGGAGTAGCGAATTTAGTCCAGTGAAACATTATTCACATCTTGAAGGACTCATTGAGTCAGTGTCCATACAATTTATAGCAGAGATCAGTGAATTAACGAATTCTGTTTTGTGTATACAGACAATATGAACCTGTGTAGATCAAACATTTCACTGGTGATAAGAACAGAATGGTCAGATTGATGACCATTTCTAGTCGCCTAGAAATGGCTTGAACAGCTTTTGTCCGTTATGATTGCAATGACTGTTTTTCAGTTGTGTTGTGCGGATTAAGGGCAGGGATTTATACTGAGCTATGCATTAATTTCATGATGTTTCATTCCATGGGAATGTGTAGTTCTCATTTTTAATCTTCACTGATACGTATTTACAGTGACAGGAATGCACCAATTTATTTTCACTCACTTTTCAACGGAATCTAATTATTCCTATATATATATATATATATATATATATATATATATATATATATATATATATATATATATATATATATATATATATATATATAGTAACAAAGGAGATAATAATTTCCAAATTGATACGAAAGTTTGAAGGTACGATTATAGATTACAAGGGGCTTAGAGACAATATTACATAGGATTAGAAAAATTACAACATATGCAAAATTAATATTTGATAAGTGGAGAAATAATTTTAAAGGCGAATAAAAGGTGACAATTATTTTCAACTTGATATGAATTACAAGAGACTTAGAAACAAAAGTTACACAGGGATAGAACGAATTACAGGTGTGAACAAAATGAGCATGGAAACAAGCTGAAATCAAAATTTTCAACTTGAAATGTAAGTTAGGAGGTGTGAATACAGATTACAAGAGGCATAGAAACAAAAAATTACACAGGATTAGAATATAATTGTAAAATGGTTATTCTAAACGGATTACAAGTGTGATCAGGAGGAGCATGGAAACAAACTTAAAATAACTGATTTTATAACTGAAAAAATGGGATGAATTGAATGAAGACAAAGAGAGAAAAATACACACACAGAGAACACCTCGTCAATACCTGTCACAGCATCTAAACTGACTCATCATTCAGAGTCATTTACAAAGTAAACAAAAAATCTATCAAAGGCAGTGTTTCTGACTTCTTTGTACTGCGGAAGCTGTCGCCATATGCATCGAAAAGCCGGAGCTATGTGTTCAAAAGAAACTAATCCAGCCTACCGTGGTCCTAGTTCGGTATGTTCCCTTATCCTTCAATTTTCTTTTTTGTTTTGTTCTCTGTGTGTGTATTTTTCTCTCTTTGTCCTCATTCAATTCACCCCATTTTTTCAGTTATAAAATCAGTTATTTTAAGTTTGTTTCCATGCTCCTCCTGATCACACTTGTAATCCGTTTAGAATAACCATTTTACAATTATATTCTAATCCTGTGTAATTTTTTGTTTCTATGCCTCTTGTAATCTGTATTCACACCTCCTAACTTGCATTTCAAGTTGAAAATTATTATCTCCTTTGTTAATATGTGGAATTTAATAAATAATAATTGTATCCATGTAAACTAATGTATATAAATGCGATTGTACAGCTTTTGAGAATGAAATCGCCGAAAAGATATCTTTGCTGAACCAATCAATTTGACACAAACTTTGCACCACATACCTGGAAAGAAATCAATGAATCGTCATAAGACCATATATATAGTAGTTCATCAGTTCAATTTGACACATTCCGAAGGAACACACATTAAATGGGAAATAAGTGTAGTGGTAATTAAATGGATAAGTTTTCGTGTGGTGGTTATAATAAATAAAGATTAACAGATACGTTCGATATCTGGAAGACAATAAAGAGTGAATTCATCGACACCTTTGTGAATACCCTGCAGTCATTCATTGATCCTAAGGACATCAACTAAGCAGTCTATATTTATCCTGTTAGTAGTCCAAAAAATACTTGATAGCTTTATATATTGGTGTTATATATCTGAGCATGACCATGCTCAACTCTTTTCCAGTTTAACGTGACGTCAGTTAATATTGTTTATATTGAAAAAATGCAGTGGATTCGTCATTAAGAAAAAGTATTCGATAACTGTTATACTTTCTTTTTCTTTGGCAGCCGAATGGTATTCAAAGAAAACCTGTCAGCCTAGCTTAGGCAACATTTCATTTCTTAATCCTAACATAGATCAACTAGAAGTACAGTGAGCAGTAGTTACAAGTTGCCAGTTGATTTTGTGTATCGGAACTACCGTTTTCATTGAAATCAAAATATCATACTGGAGAACTGTTCTGATAAAAAGAGAACAAATGTGCGCCGATTGTCCATTGGTTGTTAGAAGGTTGAGGTATAATCAGAATCAGTGCAGTACAATAAGGCGTAGTTTTTCAAAAGCCGATCATACTAATAATTTCCATAAACAGGAAAATTTTCTTTAAGGTAAAGTACCCTAAGTCATTGGGTGGATGACCTAATAATGACTGGTAATTTACAACTAGATTTGTATTGAAAATCACAGTCTACAGAACATAAGTTTCATTTTATTCTCTAACTGAGCAATACAACTAGACGTCTTTGAAGCCTACTTCTTTCTTATATTATAGCCATTTTGGTTAAAGTCCTGTATGATGTTTATTGTTAACCATTTACGTCATCTTACAACTGTTCATCTCTAAATTAGTTAGTCCATTTTAAGTATCTAGTCTCTTCTTCAGATAAACAATATCATTAAACCGTTATGCATACACCTGAAAATAAAAATAAAAAAGAGTTAAGTAAACAAACAGATAGGTAGTAATCTGCGAAAATTCAAGAATGATTTGATTAACTAGAAATTTTGCTGAGAATATCATCACAACCAGGTTGTGGTTTTTCTTCATTTATTCACTGTCACTGTTTCATCTACAACTAGTATATATAAAATCCATTTAGTCATCCAACTATATTGAATTCTTTATTATCATGTAGAGTTTTTACTTTTACTCTACCCTACCACTTTGACCTACTTTCAATTATGAACTGATTAGAATCTAATCAGGTTGGCTTCATTGTTCTCATTCATTGTTATTTGTTTTCCAGCTAACCTTACTATTGCTATTATTATTATTATTACCATTGTTATGAATATCTATGTTAAGCCTTGAGAATGTCTAACCGGAATTATATTTCCTGTTTTAAAATTTAAAAACAAATTTAATATAATCCAACTATTAAAATCTAATAAAATAGGCGGCTAATCTAAAAATAATGGTAGAAGAAAGTTAGTTGTAATAGAAAGTGAAGGTAATCATAGGTGAAAATGAAAATGGTCTTTACCTAGAATGAATGACTCATTTATCATACATGGCATCAGGTATCTGATTATTAAGGAATCATTTGACAAGTTTGAAAGCAGTGTGAACTCTAGGTTGACAAAATGTTGGAAATTGTAGTTTCATGCTGATATCTTTGTGTGTACGGACATGTTACTGAGTTTGCAAGGTTGATCTGTTTCATCGGTTAAGTAGATCTTATTCATCTGATTATCATAACCTTGATACTCAGAAATGTCAGTTTTGAAGTAAATGATGAAACATATCCAAATAATTAATTAATGTTAAATTTTAAAGATATGCAGGAAATAAAAAAAAAACTGGTTAACTCTTCTTTCAGATAAGTTGCATGTATGTGTAGAATTATGCTAGAAAAGATGATAAATTACCATATCAAAAATCGCTAACTATTTTTGTGGACATGATCAATACCTTCAAATAGTCTGTGTAATTTTATATCTGAAATGACGTATTCAGCTACACTACTATCTTTAAATTCCGGGGCAAAATATGCAAATAGACAGAAGGTGTAGCAATGGGATCACCAATATCCCCTATAGTAGCAGATATCTCTATGGATAGCTGGGAAAATATTGTTCTTAATACATTTTATCCTACTCCAAAGATATGGTGGAGATATATGGATGACAATTTCACAGTGTTAAAAACAGAACACATCTCTAGCATCTTGACACATATGAACTCACTAGTAAGGGGAATAAAATTCACATTTGAATCAGAAAATGAATACGTAGAATTACCCGTCAGATTGTAAAATAAAACGAACAGAAGAAGGTAAACTGCACACCAGCGTTTATAAAAAGCCAATGCATTCTAATAGATATTTAAACTTTAATTCATCTCATCCGTTGTCTGTAAAAGCAAACCTAGTTAAGTATCTAACAAACCAAGCAATAGCACTAAGTAGTACAACAAAAAAACCTAAACGATGAAATTAAACAGATAGAAGAAGCGTTGGTGTTAAAAAACTATCCTATAAAATTAAAATTAAATTATTCCCTAGTGGAACATAGGGCTTCAACAACACATCTCCACTTTGTTCTGTTTTCTGCCGTCCTCTTCAGCTGGGTCCACGACTGACCAAACTCTCACCTCTTCCTCACCCGACCTCCTCCACGTCACCGTAGGATGACCCGCTTGTCGATCCCATTCGGATTCCACTTCAGCAATGGCCTGCATTGTGCGCGATTTCATTCGACGGTTTCCTAAATGTATGCCCCATCAATCCATCTCCATTTTCTCCTACATATTTGTTGAACAATCGGCATTCGGTTGGTTTGTTCCCATAGTTTCTTGTTGCTTATTGTTTCTGGCCATTTGATCTTCAGTATGGAGCTAGCGAATGCAGCTGTTGATGAAAGTCTGCAGTGGCCTGTTGGAAATCCTTTTCGTGACACGCTAGCCAAGTTTCTGATCTGTATAGAAGGACCGACTTGACATTGGTGTTAAAAAAAAAAGAATCTCGTTCCTCATGCTGAGTGCGGTAGATTTCCAAACTGGTTTCAGGTTGATGAAGGCATATCTTGCCTTTCCAATTCTGACAGACTTTGAGATCTTCAACCGTGCTGTGTGCCTGTAGTTGAACCGATGCTTCCCAGATAAGTGAAGGAGGCAACCTCTGTTAAATCTCGCCCGCTGATGGTGATTGGTGCTGGGAGTAGTTGTTTTTGTTGTTCTTGCTGTTTGTTGGCTGTTTATCTTCATCACTTCCGTCTTTTCTATGTCCACCTGTTGCCCTGTCTTCCATGCCAGTTTTCACCTGCCTCTAAGTCTTGAAGTTTGAGTGACAGTAAAAATATATCATTTACGAAATTCAGGTCTTCCAGAGACTTCGTATCGATGGTCCAATGTATTCCTGTCTTCTCACTACCCACAGTCTGAAACATAATCCAGTCCACCACAATAAAGAATATCATCGGTGATAATAGGCAGCCAGCTTGTCTTACTCCTGTATGCACTTCGAACGCCTCGCTGCGTTTTCCGTTGTGGATCACATGAAACGTGGCATTGTCATACAGACGGCTGTGACTGAATGAGGCTGATCAATACTTGGGGAACGCCGTAGAGTTGAAGTAATTTCGAAATTACTTCATGGTCAACGCTGTGCTGTCTGTCGAAGGCCTTTTTGAAATCGATGAAGGGAGTTGAGGTAGAGAGGGGTTTGACTGGCATTCTATGCCTTGTTCCGTGATGACGATGAGTAGAGTAGCAATTTGATCAGCGTGTGATTTTCCTTTCCCGAATCCAGCTCGTTCCGGTGGGTAGTGGAGTTCTGTATCCAGTGCCTCCTTTATTCTCTCCAGGATGATGCGACTCAGTATTTTACTTGGTGTGGAGAAGAGCATTATTCTACGCCAGTTCTTGCACAGGCCTAAGTCGCCCTTCTTTGGCAGTCTGATGGGGTAGCCCTTCTTTCCAAATTTTTTGCAGTAATGTAGTGAGAACAATTTCCGTAATCTCTGGGGCGGTCTTCGGTGCTTTGGGAGGAATAGCGTCTGGTCCTGCTGCCTTCCCAACTGGACTTCAGTAGCTTGATCACATTCAAGATTTCTGTTTTCATTGGAGGAGAGGTGTCCACTGGCAGGCAGTTCTGTGCATGCTGTTCGTGGTATTTCTGGTCGAGTTGCCGGTGGTGGTCGATTCAGGATTCCTTTGAAGTGATCAGCACATTGTTTGATTTGTTTCTCCTCCTTAGTGGTCAGGTTCCCTTGATCATCTTTAATTGGTCTCATCATCTGAGTTGATCTCTTCCCGGATAGAGACTTGGTTATATAATATAGTAGTGTTCTGATGTCTATTTAACCTGCGGCCTGCGTGTTTTGCTTCAGTTGCTAAACAGTGTGTCGTAGAATTGTCTTTTGTCTTTTATAGCACTCTTCTTCACTTCTTTATTCAGTGCAGTGTACACTGCTGTGAACTTAGCTTCTCCTTCTGTTGTCCATCTTTGCATTGAGTCATCTTCTCTTTCACCATTCTCCTCTCCTCTATTCTATTAGCTTCCTGGTAGGTGTCCGCTGACAGCCACTCCTTGTCTTGCCTCTTCCTTCTTCCTAGAACAACTGTACACGTTTCCTTAAATATCGCTTTCAGAGAGTTCCACACAGGTTTCCTCAGTGATGCCACGAAGTGTGTCCGACTTTGCCCCGATATCTGTTACGAAGGCATCCCTTGTAGTTTTGTCCTTCAGATTCTGAATGTCGAACTTGAATTTCTGTCCGTTTATATTTGCTTTTATGGATTTCAGCTTCTCCTTGAAGGTAGGTTCCTTGGAGTGGATGACGGTCTGAGCCCACATGTGCTCTCCATCTCGACTTTTTATCCAGCAGGCTGCGTCTTCAATTTCTTGAGCAGTATTACTATGAAATCTATTTAGTTTATGGTATGTCCGTCAGGCGAAATCCATGCTGCTTTGTGTACATCCTTCTGTTTGTACACGCTGTCACCGATCACCGAATCGTTGAAGAGGTAGAAGTCTGAGAACAATTCTCCAGTCTCATTTATTTCGCCGTGCAAGAGCCTCTCGACGCATGATGAGTTCTCTTCCTGTATTATCTGCTCCCAGTTTGGCTGGCATTCATATCGCCCATAAGGATTTTGATATTGTCCATTACTGTTTGTAGATGTCTGTAAAAGTCCCCCTTCTTTTCTTGTTCTGAGTTGTCTGTTGGTGGGTAGCTTTGAATAATTGTTACCTTCCTTCCTTTCGAGTTGAATCTTGCTGTTGTGATCCTGGATGAAATGGGCTCCCACTGCATTAGAGATTTGGTTGCCACTGCTGATATCATCATAGCCACTCCCTCAGCGTGTTCGTGGTTGCCGTCTGAGTGAACGAAGTAGATTATTGGCTATCCCGTTGGCAGTGTTGTCATTCCACATCCATTCCAACTGCTTTCGCAGATACCCGGCACTTCTAATCCATATCTTCGCCTCTCTTTGGCTACCTGGGCAGCCTTCCCAGCCAGTCTCGTACACTGTACGGACATTCCACGTATCCATTCTTGCTTTTGCTTTCATCGAGAGAAGACATATCGGATGGCTGACTGGCTTCCCGAAGGCTTTCACCAACCCGCGTCATTTCGCCTCTCCGATTCGAACGAAGAATACAATTTTTATTTGAAGTTTTTGTATTTCTTATATATTTTCTGTGCGTTGAAGGTTCTGTAACGGTTTGAAAGATTAAGTGGTATGGGGTTGCTAGCCGCACGCCCAACCTTCCTTCTTTACCCGGGCTTGGAACCGGCTAGAAAACCAGCGAGCTAGTGAACTAGGCGAGGTTATCCTATAAAATTAAGAAGATCAGAAAGGGTTAAAAGTAAAATAAAAATAAAAATGATAAAAATAAGGAAGAACATGAAGTATCTACCATTTTGCCATATTATCAGAGGTATATCTGAGACCCTATGTAGGATTCTCAATAAAGCAGGAATTCGAGTGTCATTTAAACCTACAAGCTCACTCAGGGACAAGCTGTGTAGGCTAAAGGACCCGGTAAACCCAATTAAACAAAATAACATAATTTGCAAATTACCTTGCAATAACTGTGAGGTCAAATAAATAGGTCAAACTAGTAGATCGGGGTTAGTCGGAATGTTAGAGCATAAGAATCTAGCTAAGGTAAGAATGGTTGACCTCGCGAAGACAAGTAATTTAAAAAGGTCAGTAATTGCACTGCAATCATTGATACACAACCACACAAAAGGGTGAGAGAGGGTTAAAATTCTACAGAGTAATATAGGTAGGTGGACAGAGAGGTTGATTACTGAATCTTTGTTCATAAAATCTACACTCAACAAGTGCAGTAGGGATGACTCATCACTCATACCAGAAATACTCCCAGGTTTTCCGGTGGTTCTCTAAGTGATGTCAGCTCATAATGAAATCCTCCATGTAATCAAAGAAAATATTACCACCAATTAAATCATAAGATGAGAAATAGTGGAACCATGCAAAAGAAGTTGGGAAGTTGCGTGAGTACCTTCATATGATTATGAGCAATAAACTGTGCTCGAAACGTCATCAATAAATATTACTGTATAACACTGTGAGAATTTATCAAAATAAAATTTTATCCATAATGGAAGAAATTAAGATTATATAATATATCTTCAAGCTGAACATTCTCTATTTACTCCAGGACAAAATCAGCTGATTGTATTTGGTGGTGATACCAAGGCAACACCACCTGATTGTCTATGTAGTCCTTTATAGGACAGAAAGTTTACGTTCACTGCACACCTTAGAAGAAGTTCCTTTAGGGAAGATATAAGAATTTCAGTCTGTATACTTTGCTTTACTAGTTCATTACCTATGTAATCAACTGTTTCCATCCGAGACATGCTGGTGAATAAGGAAGATACATCCAGAGATGCTATGTATCTATCCTTCACATTTAATTCCCTAATTCTTTCAACAAAGTGAAAACTATCTTTTCCTCTATTTATCGCAGGTTTCTTATGCAACAGCTGAAAAAGTTCCACCAGCCATTTTGCAGTTGAATGATGTAGTGAGCTAGACACATCGAGGACCGGTCTAAGTGGCTAGCCGTTTTCGTGAATCTTCAGTGAGCCGTATAACCTGGGTGTCACTGTGCCGACAGGTTTTAGTTTTTCGTACAAGTCTAGTGAAATATGTTCTTATTGTTTCAACTTTTTTAAAGACTCTCTTAACTGTCTTTCAGTCTTCTACAATGTATCTTCGTTAGTTGATAGTTTCTGTAATCGAAGTCCCTCATTTAATAAAGTCTCCATTTCGCTAAAGTAACAGGACTTATCCATGATAATGACTTCTGAACCATTGTCAGGTCTGCAGATCACTATATTCTCAGTTGCTTTCAATTTCTTTAAAGCCTCTTTGTGTCTTTTGGTTAAAACACCATCTGTATTATATCTGCTATTCACGTATTTGTAACAACAGTCGACCAATGTCGCCTTAAATCTGTCAGCCTCATCATCCGATGAAGGTATTGAGTCTCCAGCCTGAGCATAAAGGTTTGTAAATTGAACTTGTGTGTCCACTTTATTGACTTATATTACTATAGAGAGAAGACCAGTAGTTCAGCGAAAAGTCTCTTTTCGGTGAATTCATTTTCACAGCTGTACAATGGCAAGCATATATGGTTATTTTGTATGTGCGTGTACATTGAATTTGTCAAACGAAAATGCAATTAGTAAGTTTTTGGTGGAGTTACGTAATTCAAAAAGCGTTCAGAGGAACAGGATGTTGATATAAGAGGATAGTAACAAAAGTGCTGAGTTAACACAAACGATTGTTCAAGCATAGTTACGTAATAATATGAATAGTTTCATGAAAGAGTTGAGCTCAGGGTGTACATGGAAACAAAATGCAATACGGAGTTACGTAAGAGTTTTAAGTAGTTAGAAAAACAGGCAAACAAGCAAAAGCTAAGTCAAATCAACAGAGTTGTTACCATGATAGTAGAAGTGGCTGAATAATTTTCTTTTGTGTGCATAGTTCTGGTTCTTCTAACTGAATGGCTAGGGCTTCTGCAATGCAAAGAAGACGGAAACGTATTTTCTTTGGCAGTTTGTTCCTCACTGTGTAGATTACTTTGAAGGAATCGTTTGTTGAGATGGAATAGACAAAGGACAGCAAGTTTACTACCATTTACCGAAGCGATCGCAATCAAATGATTCATACTAGACTTATACATACAGAAACAGAGTGTGATTAATCTATCACTCCCTTGGCAACTGAATTTTAATTTAGACTGCACTAATAAGTCATTTAATTCAGTGATGTCAACTCACTGAGCGAATCTCAATCTTATAAACTGTAACCGCTTTTGTTTTTTGAGTTGCTATGTGAACCTACAAGCTAACACTGTTTATTTTTTTCTGTTTTCTGTCTTTCCCCTCCCCCCTATTTTCTACTTTGAAAGCGTATAAACTGATGATGAAAACTTAGGCTAAAAACTGTAACACTTACATTTTGGATGCATCATTTTTTTAGTATTTCTTCTCTACTACCACTTAAACATTAAAGTATGTTATTATCATCTATATAACGACTGTAGTTTCAGGTAGTCTGCAATTGATGAGAACCTGTGAAATAGATTGATATACTGCAGGCTTCGTCTTCCTTTCTTTATCGAAATTTTCCAAGGAAACCAAATGTATAAAGTAATTCTATTAACTTATCTGTATTTTACGTAATTCTACTGAGTCATCCTATTCTTCTTACTCATCATTATTTTGCAAACTCCTTAATTATGTAATAGCTGGCTGTTAACGCCTAAGAATTAACTTATCTTGAATTTTGAGTTAATTTTCACCCCTCCTTCAAAACTTAGAAATCTTGACACTAATATTTATTGGTTAATTGTCTTGATGTTTCGCCCACCCACCCCATATACCTAAAACTGATTAACTAAAATAAACACTTGATTCGTAAAATCTTTTAATGTAAAAAACTATATATTAGTGTAGAGCCGATGATGACGAACTAGTTGAAGAGGCATATATTCCTTCGCTCAATCTTTTTGTTTCTATATTCGTAAGAGTGAATTTTGTAATTACTGAAATTTATCACCCAGTTTTATGTTAACTCAAGCTGTATTATACAAGGCATCAAGTACACCTCATATTAAATAATTTCAAATTGTGGAGTATATAGTTTTGAGCCTTACCAAACATTTAATTATAATAATAATTAATAACGAATTAAAATTGAATATGAGTCGGTGGCACAGCGGTTAGGACGCTCGCCGACCATGCATATGGTCCGGGGTTCGATCCCCGGCCGACGCATTCCTTTACCTCGCCAGGCCAGTAATAAGAATGGTAAAGAGGAAAGGTTGGGCATGAGGCTAGCAACCCTATCCCGTAAAAAAAATTTATTTAATTTTTATTTATTTTGATTACAGCTTGATGCCACACCGTATTTTAAGTACAAATATGGAATTTTCAGCATGGATATCGGTAGCCCAAAATTTGCAGGCAGGGGACCGAACCCCGGACCATGTGCATGGTCGGCGAGAGTCCTAACCACTGTGCCACCGACGCCCTATGTTCCACTGAGAACGTGAAGGAATAAAAAAAATTTGAATAAATAATTCACTGATATCAGCGATATAAACATGTTATTTTTAAGTTTGCATGGTTTCGTTTCAAAAATTTTTGACGGTGGCTAGTAATCACGTGCCGAATTGATGTCTTGTCCTGTTTGGGATGGGAAAACTGAATATACCTACATCTTACTAACTGGTGGTGTTTCCAACTGAAACTTGAACACGACTCTTATCGTTTCAAACACTAAGTGTAATGAACAGAAGATAGGTAGTGGCACTGTTCTAGAAATATTTCAGGCCAAAGGTCAAATTAAGATTACAATGTGTAACAGTCAGGAAGATCGGGTAGAAAAGACAAAATAGGATTATAATTACTAGAAAACTAGTCAGTTTGTATAATTACGGGTTAAGGATGTTTTTTTTATTCCTTCACGTTCCCAGTGGAACATAGGGCTTCAAGCTAGAGGCTTGAAGTTTCTTTATTATTATTATTATTATTATTGTTCCCTTGGGTTCCTAGTGGAACATAGGGCTTCAACTGCACGTCTCCACTTGCTTCTGTCTTCTGCTGTTCTTTTCACTTGCGTCCATGTTATTCCATACTGTTTCATCTCCTCCTCACACGATCTCCTCCATGTCACCCTTGGACGTCCCACTCGCCGCTTCCCTTTCGGGTTCCACTCGAGGGCTTGACGCGCGATGTCACTTAACGGCCTCCTCAGCGAGTATCCAATCCATCTCCACTTCCTCCTGTATATTTGTTGAGCGATTGGTTCCTGTTTCGTTTGTTCCCATAGCTTCTTGTTGGTGATTCTTTCCGGCCATATGATCTTGAGTACAGAACGAAGACAGCTGTTGATAAAGGTCTGCAACAGGCTGTTGGAAATATTCTTGGTGACCCGCCAAGTTTCTGATCCGTATAGCAAAACTGACTTGACGTTTGTATTGAAAATCCGAATTTTGTTGTTGGTGCTGATGTTGAGTGACGAAGATTTCCAGATTGGTTTCAGGTTGATGAATGTGTTTCTCGCCTTCCCGATTCTCGATTTGACATCCTCGTCCGTTCCTCCTGTGGTTGAGACAATGCTCCCCAGATAAGTGAAAGAAGTAACCTCTTTCAAATCCCTCCCGTTGATGGTGATTGGCACTGGATGTTGCTGCTGTTGTTGGTTGGTTATTTTCATAACCTCCGTCTTGTCTATGTTCACCTGGAGTCCTGTCTTTGCTGCTTCTTCGACCAGTTTGTCGGTTTTTGCTTGTAAGTCTTCGATTTTGTGTGACATCAAACATAAATCATCCGCAAAATCCAGGTCTTCTAGGTTCTTCACGTCGGTCCAGGATATCCCTGTCTTCTCGTTTTCTACTGTCTGACGCATAATCCAGTCCACCACAATCAGGAATATCATTGGTGATAATAAGCACCCTTGTCTGACTCCAAACGCTTCGCTGAGTTTTCCGTTGTGGATCACTTGACATGTGCCGTTGTCGTACAGTTGTTGAATAAGGTTGATGAATATTTGCGGTACGCCGTAGTACTCGAGTAGTTTCCAAATTACTTCGCGGTCAACGCTGTCGAAGGCCTTCTCAAAGTCTATGAAGTTGAGGTAGAGATTTGATTGCCATTCCATGCTTTGTTCGATGATAATGCGTAGAGTTGCAATTTGGTCAGAACATGATTTGCCTTTCCTGAATCCAGCTTGTTCTGGTCGGAGTTCTGTATCCAGTGCGTCCTTGATTCTCTCCAGGATGATGCGACTCAGGATTTTACTTGGCGTCGACAGGAGCATGATTCCTCGCCAGTTCTTGCAGAGTCCCAGGTCGCCCTTCTTTGGTAGTTTCACCAGGTAACCTTTCCTCCAGTCAGTAGGCACCTTTCCCTCTTTCCAGATCTTTTGCAATAATGGAGTCAGCATATCTGCCGTCGTTTCTGGGTCCGCTTTCAGTGCTTCCGGGGGTATTCCATCTGGTCCAGCTGCTTTTCCAGCTTTCAGAAGCTTGATTGCATTCATGACTTCAGTTTTCGTTGGAGGATTGGTGTCAACTTGCAGTTGTGTACGTGCTGTTGCTGGTATTACTGGACGGGTTGTAGGTGGTGGTCGGTTCAAGAGTCCTTTGAAGTGGTCCGCCCATTGTTTAATCTGTCTTTCTTCTTTGGTAATTGGGTTCCCTTGGTTGTCTTTTATAGGTTTCACTTGTGTTGATCTCTTCCCGGATAGAGACTTGGTTATCTGATATAGTGTCCTCAGGTCCCTTTTGCCTGCTGCCTTCTCAGCTTCAGTAGCCAGGTTGTCGTAGAATTGTCTTTTGTCCTTCCTGGCATTCTTCTTCACTTCTTTGTCCAGTGCTGTGTAAGTTGAGTTCAGCGTCTCTTTCTCTTGTCCATCTTTGCATTGAATCATTTTCTCTTTCACTTTTCTCCTCTCCTCTATTAGTTTCCAAGTGTCTGTTGAGAGCCATTCCTTGTCTTGTTTCTTCTTTCTTCCTAAAACCGTTGAGCACGTTTCGTTGAAAATTACCTTCAGAGAGTTCCAATGGTCTTCCACGGATGATTCCTCAGTGGTGCCACGTAGTGTTTCCTGCTTTGCTCTGACAGTTGCAGTGAAAATGTCCTGTGTGATTGTGTCCTTCAGTTTTTGCGTGTTGAACTTGCATTGTGGCCTATCCCCAGGTACCCTCGAGGCTTTCAGCTTCACCTTGAAAGTCCCTTGTACTAGATAGTGGTCTGAACCCACATCTGCTCCTCTCCTCCACCTTGTGTCCAGTAGGCTCCGTCTCCACTTCCTTGAGATTGAAATGAAGTCTATCTGGTTTTTGGTGTGTCCATCTGGTGAAATCCATGTTGCCTTGTGTATATCCCTGTGTTTGAACACACTGCCACCAATCACCAAATCATTGAAGGCGCAGAAGTCTGAGAAGAGTTCACCATTGTCGTTCATTTCACCGAGGGCCTCACGACCCATGGTGAGTTCTCTTCCTGTATTGTCTCCTCCCAGTTTCGCATTCATGTCGCCCATCAGGATTTTGATATCGCTCTTTGGGACGTTGTCCATTACTGTTTGTAGTTGACTGTAGAAATCCTCCTTCTTCTCATGTTCTGAGGCGTTTGTAGGCGCGTAGCACTGAATGATTGTAACCTTTTTTCCTTTTGAGTTGAACCTGGCTGTCATTATCCTGGAGGAGATTGGTTCCCACTGCATGAGAGCTTTAGCCGCTGTTGGTGACATCATGATGGCTACTCCCTCGGTGTGCTCGTGATCGTCCTCTGGGTGACCGGAGTAGATTATTGTCTCTCCAGTTGATAGTTGGCTCCTTCCACATCCGTTCCATCTGCTCTCGCAGATTCCCAACACTTCTATTCTATATCTCCTCATTTCTGCGGCTACCTGAGCAGCCTTCCCAGCTTCGTACATTGTACGAACATTCCACGTCCCCATCCTTATTTTCGCTTTCATCGAAAGAAGGCACATCGGCTGACTGGCTTCCCGAAGGCTTTCACCAGCCCGCGTCATTTCACTTCCCCGATTCCAGCGAAAAATAAGGTCATTATTTGTAATTTTAGAATTTTGAATATATTTGTGCGTTGAAGTTTTAGTAGCAATTTGGTTAAGTTTTGGGGGTGGAGTTGCTAGCACCACGCCCCAACCCTCCCTCTTTATCCGGGCTTGGGACCGGCTAGAATACTAGTGACCTAGTAATCTAGGCGAGGTTTGAAGTTTCTTTAGCAGTGTTTATTTTTACAGGATGAGATTGCTAGCCTCATGCCCAACCTTTCCCCTTTACCAGCTTTATTTCTGGCTTAGAGAGGTAAAGGAGTGTGTCAGCCGGGGGTCGAACCCCGGTCCATGTGCATGGTCAGCGAGCACCCTAACCGCTATGCCACCGACGCGGTTAAGGATGTAGTATTAACGAAATGGGTAGGAGGTTCGGACATATAAAAATAAGAACAGTAACCAAATCTAATAATGCATATGAGGATTTAAAAGGTAAATATAACAAATAAACGGGAAGGTTGGATAAGGAAGGTAATTGGCTAATCATAATTGGTGAGAATGACATTTCATAATGGCCACGGTAGGGACAACGGTTGGACGTATTTCTTTTGGACAGATAGAACAGGTTTATGCAGGTGGCGATAAGACTAACAAAGGTAGTAATATGTGTAAATGTAGACAATTCAATAAATAAATTAGGTCAAATCTCAAAAGTTACGTAACACTAAAAGTTAAGTGAACAGATAATAATCGCCAGCGCCTCAGCTATTCCTAGATGTCTTGATTTCACTCCCCTTGGTAGGTTGTATCGGATTTTATATATGGCTTTGAAGGACTTTTCATATAAGGCTGGATGTCCAGAATTCATCAGATGTTCTGTTATCGAACTGTATACCACTTTGCTAGCTTTGTTGGATAGTGTTTCCGCGCGCGTTTTACAAGCGGACAAATGGTGTGGCCAGTGTACTCAGCTCCACACGAGCAAGTGAACGTGTATATGCATGTTGAAGTGGCCCAATGCGACAACTTGTCTTTCACGTGTTGTGTGAATCTTAATCGTAGGCTGAAGGCAAAGTATGTTTTACTGAGAGACTTTGAAAGCTGTCTGCGGAGAATTTCTGCCTCAGATATGTGAAATTATCTACTTCTAGTCGAAATATCGATCCATTTAAAAGCATATTTGAAAAGCCTTATAACTATAGTACTACACTAACAGTTAGACTGAATGCCTGAGCATACCTTGTAAAATAGAAGCTTGTTGTCATTACTAATTCGATAACTTAGCTTATTACTTCTTATTTTCTTCTGTAGTACTGTGGTAGTGTGATACAGACAATGTGTGTCAACGGAATATTATTCTCACATATTCCCACAGTTCAATACTGCATTGGCAACAGAATAACATGTACATTTGAAAATTCTATCTCATGTCCTTTGGTGTAAACCAAGATCGCACGCTCAAAAGTTGGTTAAAGAAAATGAAAACTTTACCTTGGCTCCCGTGTCTTGCCTTCTATTGTTACAGTACCACCACGCGAAAAAGATAACATATCAAAATATTATTATTATTATCATGGTTTCCTTTATTATTTAGTTAATTCCTACCTCAACCACACATCCTGACATTACTATTTGGATACATTGTTATACATTGCTGGTATGACTGCTGTTCATGTGAAACTAACACTGGGAAGTGGAGGCTCTTGAATTTAACTAACTTACAATGCTGTAAAAAAATCTCTGAAATAATAAAAGAAAAGGTAAGGAAATCTAAGAAATATGGGACAATAAGATGATGAGTTCTTGCGTAAAAATCAGTTGTGTATTTATCCTTCTTATTCTTCTAGATAATGTAACGTATTGCCTTAATTTTCTGATCATTAATCTTCTATTACAGATGAATACTTTAGGGTTGCAGGTTGAGAAAATTTAGCAGAAGCGAAGGAGGCGCTTTTGTGTATATTCAGGAGGTTTCATCAGTGTTTTATAGCTACTTAGATGAACTGTATTCGACATGCTGCAAAAACTCTTTACATACTGTGAACAAATTGGCTATATGAATAATAGTGACTTTTAAAAATCACTAAATGCCTTGAGACCGCCATTTCGATATTCTGTGTGACTCTTTATGCTGGTAATCATGCTGTTAGTCTACATTTTAATCAACGGTCATGCTCACATACATTTTTGCCATTTTACACTTTTTAAAACAAATACTTTCAGCTTATTGTACTAGGAGAAGTGTTAACGTCCAGAAAGATTAAATAATAGCACTGTGTAGTGATGAAGAGCCCCAAATTAGGACGAAACAACTGTTCAGTACTCTCATGTTTGCCAATGGTTCTCTAACCGATCTCAGCTCCTGATGAAATCTTGTAGCCAAAAGCAGTAAATATTCTTCTGAAAATAACACCTATTGATAGCTTACACTGGTAAAATATAATTGTGTATTTTGAATTTGAATAAATATAATTGAATGTGTTCCACTCTTTGAAAATTATTCTGACTGCATGAGGTCATAGAAGCATATTCTTCTAACACTCAGCGACATTTCACATCTGTTACATTAAATTAGTGGAATTCCATTAAACTAAATTAGGTTTCATCCATTTAACAATTTTTTATGTATAGAGATGTGATAATAATAACTGGTAAACAATGTACACATATCGTCACATAGTACTGATTAACAATGAAAGTAGTTACTTATGCATCGAAATAAGCATATATATATATATATATATATATATATATATATATATTACTACAGACCTTAATCAACAGCTGCCTTCGCTCAATACTCAAGATCAGATGGCCAGAAAAGATCAGCAACATGGATCTCTGGGAGCAAACTAACCAGGAACCGATTGTGCAACAAATAAGAAGGAAGAAATGGAGGTGGATTGACCATTCTCTGAGGAAACCATCAAGTGACATCCCTACACAAGCCCTCGAGTGGAACCCGAAAGGTAAGCGGCGAGTTGGTCGTCCAAGAGTGACTTGGAGGAGGTCGTGTGAAGAGGAGGTGAAAGCATGTGGGCAGACCTGGAGTCAGGTGAAAACTTTAGCAGAAAACCGAACGCAATGGAGACGTGCGGCTGAAGCCCTATGTTCCTCTAGAAATTAAAGGAACAAATAATAATAATAATACAGGTTATCGACAGCCTTTATCACAATTTCTACAGTAAGCTGGCTATGATGTCAGGATTCCTCATATTGTACTACATGCTGAAAATTCCATATTTGTACCAAAAATACTGTTTGGAATAAAGCTATCATAAGTATTATAATGGGTATTACTATCAGATTCAGATACACGTCTAGTTATTTCTTCGCGAAGTTAGGGGCGTAGTGATTTCCTAGCTGCTTGTTCTCTGTATTCGCACAATCGTCTACACATGCGTATACGAACTAATACGTGATCTGAGTTTCACAAGGGATGGCATTGTTTAACCGACCCTCTCTATCTATAGCCTGGAGCTATGTCATTTATTCTTGTCAGGTCACCACTTGAGGTAGTATATAGTCCGAACTACATTCAGTTATGGCATAAGCTCATAATACAATAATAAACCAGTTGGTATAAAAGTCTTTCCCTTTAACAAACCTGTACAACCGGATAACCGAAGTATAACTGCACTGTTCGTGAAGCCTGTTGCTCTGTCCAACAAAGGATCTGAACTCTGAACGCTGTGATGTGAAGTCGGTGGCCGGATTTTATGAGACTAGGAGCAATATCATTCTAGAACAGATCGTCGCTTACGGTCGTAAGGTTAACACAAGATAATATAATATTAATAATGTCAGGTAAGTTATAAAATGAAGATGGGTGATAAATGGGAAGGCTTTGAGTACTTATGGAAATCTGGCTGTAATTATTACTTCCTGGCTGCCCACACCATGGAATTCGATTTTGGATTGAAGTATTTAAAGACATGTCACATTAGTTTTGCCATCCATAGCGTAATAATTTGGCAAATCCTTCAGCACGATAAAGCACAGTGTCGGAAACTTTTAAAATTCTCATCCAACAGCTACACGATGATGCCAAATCCCAGGTAACCGCCAACGGAAAGCTCAGCGATGCGTTTGAAGTGGAGACAAGGGTTGCATGCGTTTGTCTATTATCGATAATGGTACTCTTAATTGCAGTGGACGGGATCATGTTGCAAAACATGGGGAGTGAGAGGTTTTACAGAAAGTTCCTAGAAAATCTCGACTTCGTGGAAGATTTATATCCCTTGTCTGATAAACTCAAAGATTTTCAAGCGAAAACCAACAGGTTCTCAGAAGAGGCAGAAAAGACGAGGATTCAGGTAAACACAAAGAAGGCAGCGGTGATGAAGATATGTGAGAAACAACGAAGACCATGAATCAGTATCAATGGCAGAGATACGAAGGAAGCCATCTGTTTCACTTACATCGGCATCATCGTTTCAGCTACAGGAGGCGCCGATGAGGATGTCAAACCTAGCCAGTTCCATCAAAGAGTAAATTTATTTGATTGAGTTTCACAGTGTTATATAGTATAGTTTACTGATGGCGTTTTAAACATAATGTACACCTCCGACTTTCTGAACATGTGCCAAAAAGCCTACGTCTCAAGGGAACAAACTCTTATAGCAGCGCTATTACTAGACATCTCGACACGGGTCATGAGGTAGAAATCGAGAAATCCTTTAAAATTATCAATAAACAAAGGAGTTCCATTCTCCTCAAGTTTGCCGAAGCAATCTCTATCAAACGCTTGAAACCAGATTTATGTGTTCAGAAAGAAGCAGTTATTAATCTTCCCTTGCCCTGGTAACTGAATGTCTTTATTCTCTCATCTGATTGTCTTTAACCTCACCCCCTTTTATATTCTGTAATTTTGCTTGTCTCTTGTTTCTATGATTTGAGTTGAACTCAGTACATTGTTTACCTAATTTATTAGTCACTCTGTATCTAACTCATATTTCGTCTTTATTACGTAACTCTTTTACCATTGTATGCATACATCTATTTTGTTTAAAATTGAACTGCCTGTGTAAAAACTATATAAGCGCAATTTTCTGAGCACCGTTCACTTACTGTGGAACTTTTTGTCAACTGACAACATGTAAAAATGTGCAAGTATGTTAAAACTTTTCTGTACGCAAACCTCATAATTTATTTAGGCTGTAAGCAGCTGATGAGAAGCCTACAAAATAAATGATGGTACCACTGTTGTTCTTGCTTTATTCAAACATAATGTATTACTAATGATAACATCAATGTACTCACACAATTTTCCAGCTTCGTCACCAATAAATAATACTATAAAAGATATGGCCCAAATAGATGGGAACACCAAAATATTAACGTGTAATATGAATGCAAGCAAAACTGGGATGAGATTACGCAGGAAGAGAATTGATTATGGGTAGAGAGAAGATTGGAGGCATAAGAACGGAATGGAGATTTTCGTACGTTAAGTGATTTGGAGGTAGCATGTATTGGCACAAGGATATATTCAGGACAATGTACGTTCTACTAGCTGGACATAAAACTCTTCACACGGGAATAGCTGGACTAACATAGTGCCATGCATAGACTGAGCGTTGCTCTGCAGAATTGAACTCAAGAAAAAGACAGAGTTTTGGTCAGGAAGTGGTTCTATTGATCATATCTTCATCCTTCGACAGATTTGGCAAAATCTGCATACCTATCGGAGTCCAAAACTAGACATATTTCTAGAATTAAAGATGGTATCCCACTCTGTAAACCGTGAGGTGCTGTAGCAGTGTACAACCGTAGAGAGAGTGCCGAGATTATATATCGCAACAACCAAGTCATTCTACTCCAGTTCATGTAGCTTTATATGAACTTACGGGGAGTTGCTATCTACAATAATAACAATCTTTGCTGGCCATTAGGGATGCACACTGTCACCATTTTTGCTTAATTTCACCCTAGATGTACTAGTAGATGTGGTCCTGAATTATTACGAGGAAACAGTCTCAATAAATTGGAGTATGCAGATGACATATGGTCTTTCTAGGTGAGTGATCTTCTGAACACTTTTGAGCAGAAATTTTGGCTTACTGTTTATCCCTGTCAAATGTCAAATGATGCTGCTGGACTGATCTGCCTCGACTCATAGTCTAAAGACTGAATATGTTGAACACTTCACTGATTTGGGAAGTTGTGTCAACTCTACTGAACTGATTGCTGACGAAATCTCAGCACAGATACAATAGGCTCATGTGGCATTCGCCAAATTTGGAGTAGATGCGATATCCGGCTATCGATCGAAAGTTGTTCATACTGTACAGCAGTTCGCTCTGTCCACATTGATGACTTTAAGACATGGCCATTGTAAGTGGAAGACTTGACGAGGACACCTATTTTTGACCATAACTATTTGAGTTCTACCTCGGTGGCGTCGTTCACACTACTTGTGATCTCTCATATACATCGACGAATCTGTTCCGTCTCCCACAAATATCCGTTAGTTGTAGTTTCCTTTTTA
Organism: Trichobilharzia szidati; assembly: GCA_944472155.2. Lineage (NCBI taxonomy): Eukaryota > Metazoa > Platyhelminthes > Trematoda > Strigeidida > Schistosomatidae > Trichobilharzia > Trichobilharzia szidati. The sequence continues at coordinate 104,079,658 of OX235279.1, forward strand.
ATTCCCTCTTTACCTTTATGCGTGTTTTATGAAGTGTGACGGGTTATTTTTAACATTCCCATAGGGTCCAAGTGGAACATAGGGCTTCAACAGTACATCTCTATTCCATCCTGTTCTCTTCATCTGACCCGATGACTGCCCGTAAGCTCTCATCTCCTGCTCACACGATCTACTTCACCTCACTCTCAGGTGCCTAAATCGTCGTTTTCCCCTTGAGGACGTGGCGAGTTAATAAGTCATAAAAAGACGTATTGAAACGTTGGAAAGGAAACTTTAGGCGTTACTTTTTTCAATAGATCCTCAAGTAAAAGGTCGGTAAATCTAGTGTAACTAATGGGGAAAGGGAAATTAACATTCCCAAAATATTTTTTATGATAACTAATTTAAAGTGCTCACTAGCGACTGGCCATATTCAAGCAGTTAACCTGGACTTCTAATGGGAAACCGTGACCGGTAGGATACAGCAAGTTGAAGCTGAGGCAGTAACTTATCGAAGAAGACATTGCGAAATGGTCGCGGTATGTCATGAATTAGCAGAAAGTAGAATTCATGGGCCATTGGATTGCGTCCCGGTGGCTTAATGGTCTACGAGCTAGCCTTGTAACCAGAAGGTCCTGGGTTCGAACCCTGTTGGTGAGTGAGTACTGATGAAGAGCCCCAAACTAGGACGAAACAGCTCTCTAGTACTCCCGGGTTTTCCAATGGTTCCTTATCTGATGTTACTTCATGATGAAATCCCCAAATCAATCAAATAATTTAAACCTCAATTAGTTATACGAAATATAATTTCTAGATGCATTCTGTGAAGAAATTTAACAAACAGAAATAATTATTTCTCTTACAAAATATTATCTACAAGGCTATTGAAAATAAAAAAGCCATTCAAAACTACCAAATAAACCATTCCTCTTAAAAGTCCATTACATTAAAATCAAGATTTTGAAGTCCAGACAAGCAACCGTTTAGTTTAACTACAAACACGTAAGCTCACAAACGCATGACAATATCCTAAATGACAATTTTTCCATTAGTACTCATAACAGTTTCAGTCTAGAATAAGATTTTTGCTATTGTAAAGTCAAATACTATCCATACGCGATAACAGTGCCTAGGCAATTTAGTGTTAGTGGACACCAATCCTCCAACGAAAGAAGAAATCCTGAATGAGATCAAGATACTGAAGTCCAGTTGGGAAGGCAGCAGGACCAGACGCTATTCCTCCCAAAGCACCGAAGACCGCCCCAGAGATTACGGCAATTGTTCTCACTACATTACTGCAGAAAATTTGGAAAGAAGGGCTACCCCATCAAACTGCCAAAGAAGGGCGACTTAGGCCTGTGTAAGAACTGGCGTAGAATAATGCTCTTCTCCACACCAAGTAAAATACTGAGTCGCATCATCCTGGAGGGAATAAAGGAGGCACTGGATACAGAACTCCACTACCCACCGGAACGAGCTGGATTCGGGAAAGGAAAATCACATGCTGATCAAATTGCTACTCTACTCATCGTCATCACAGAACAAAGCATAGAATGCCAGTCAAACCCCTCTCTACCTCAACTCCCTTCATCGATTTCAAAAAGGCCTTCGACAGACAGCACAGCGTTGACCATGAAGTAATTTCGAAATTACTTCAACTCTACGGCGTTCCCCAAGTATTGATCAGCCTCATTCAGTCACAGTTGCCTATATGACAATGCCACGTGTCAGGTAATCCACAACGGAAAACGCAGCGACGAGTTCGAAGTGTATACAGGAGTAAGACAAGCTGGCTGCCTATTATCACCAATGATATTCTTCATTGTGGTGGACTGGATTATGTTTCAGACTGTGGGTAGTGAGAAGACAGGAATACATTGGACCATCGATACGAAGTCTCTGGAAGGTCTGAATTTCGTAAATGATATATTTTTACTGTCACTCAAACTTCAAGACTTAGAGGCAGGTGAAAACTGGCAGTGAAGACAGGACAGCGAGTGGACATAGAAAAGACGGAAGTGATGATGATAAACAGCCAACAAACAGCAACAACAACAAAAACAACTACTCCCAGCACCAATCACCATCAGCGGGCGAGATTTAGCAGAGGTTGCTTCTTTCACTTATCTGGGAAGCATCGTTTCAACTACAGGCACACGGCACGGATGAAGATCTCAAAGTCAGTCAGAAAGAAACTGAAAACAGATTGTTTACATTTTCTTTAGAAGAAATTATGGTTTTGTGAGGTAGGAAACTTAATTTTTTGTTATTCGAAAATTTGATCATATTGAAGATTTTCTAATAGACCGATAACAGTTTTTTTTATTCCTTTTAGGTTCCCAGTGGAACATAGGGCTTCGAGCTAGACGCTTGGAGTTTCCGTAGCAGCATTTATTTTTACAGGATGGGGTTGCTAGCCTCACGCCCAATCTTTCCTCTTCACCAGCTTTATTTCCGCCTTAGTGATATCAGAATTTGTTAAATGTTATTTAAACCTTAATTCTGTTGCATTGTACTGATAAAAACCTTAATAGTAGTTATGCATTACCTAGAATACTGAAAAGAAAGCAAAGGCTGGTTGTGTTGATGGATTTCGTTTTCTTTTTCCAACCCATCCTCTAGGGATGTTACCAAGCATAGTTTTCCTACACAATTCTGACTAAAAGCTAACATCAAGCAAGCTAAAGCAGCACCATAAGAACTCCAATTTTAGAAACTACTGCGGGATTTGCTGTGATTATAAGGTTCAGACTTATACTAGCGATGCTTGCAATTAAGGCCTAAAGGATAATCAAGTCCAAACATCTACATCCTGAATTATGAGTAGTTCGCATCATTCCTAGGAGTATTTTTATACACAAAATACTTAGACGACCATTCTGGATGGATTTCAAAGCAGTACTTATACTTATCTTTGTTTTATATTCCAGAAAACCAACCCACAAACTAATTGAAATCAGATTTGATGACAAGCTGACATCAGTTAGATAGCTACGGGAAGATCAGTAAGTACTGGACAGTTGTTTCGTCTTAGTTTGGAACTCTTCAGTAGCACACACCCTTCCAGTTACACGGCAAGCTCATAGACCATTCGCACACTGAAACCCAATCCAACCGGCCATGAATCTCAATTTCTGCCAATTCTTGATATGCATGTAGTACAATCGTCATCGACGAGTGACTGACATGGTGCACTCCAATTGTGACAACTGCTTCCTAAAACTCCAGAGAACTTTATCCTGTACACAAACACACACACACAGTCATGAATGTGTATCAGATTAATTTACACGTGTTGGTTTGCAGGGATTTGATTGGTTACAGGTTCAGCTAGGCGCTAACGCCTGTAACCAATCAGAACCTTGTAAATCAAACACTTGATAGTCTAAATCATTTCTGTACAGATAGATGAATAATCATACTCTTCGATAGAAAATTGTTTTTGGTTTTTTTCTAAAAGGTAATGCCAACTTTTGTGAATTCAACAGTGAAGGTAAACAAATGAGAAACAAGAACATGTTATTGTTATTATTATTACTGTCAAATTAATCATCATTTGAATCAGGCATATATATATATATATGCAGATATATGAAACTGAAAAAAAGTATTATTACTAGTAGTAACACTACGAATAATAGTGATGATAATGATAATATTAACAATAATAACAATAGTCACTATCACTTATAGGTAATTAAATAATCATAAATCTCAGAAAGCAATATGTTAATTCATCATTCATATAATGTTTTTTCTTTAAAATAAAATAATTTACGTATTATAATCGTGAAAGAAAGTGGAAGTTGTGGTTGACCGTTCGGAAGCTGTAGTCACTAACACACAGAAATCAGTTAATATATATAAAGAAGAATACTGAAACTGTAAAAACCAAAACAAAACCGTAAAAAAACAGATTAGTTAAAACAAAAGGAGAGTGAGTGAGTGAGTGAGTGAGCGAGCGAGCGCGCGCGAGAGAGAGAGAAAAGCTGAAAATACTGGAAATAAGAAGACGATACAATGACAACATCGTAAAAACAGATGAATATTAATCTCAAAGTGAAAGCATTACACATTTTCTTTTCTTTTTTTAAAAAAGCTTTGATTCGTACTTTTTCTCTGTCTGTTTCGTACACACCTTTCGGTTCTTCTTTCTCTTTTTTAAAAAAAAATACAAAATAATTGTGGTAGATAAAAAAAACATTAAAGTCAACCGATTCAAGTAGTGCTTAGCAGGAGAGGTGAGCGACAATCAGTTAGGAAGTAACGATGAATGATGATGAAAGGTTCAAGTAAGTAAGAGTAAGTAGTTAAATAAGCACAGTTAAATGACAGAAACACAGTATGTTATTTATCATCTAATGCTCTTTGTGTGTGTGTGTGTGTGTCGTGTGTATCTATTGTTTTCAAAAGGATGAAATGTACACATGGCTATTATATTCATTAGAAATAATAAGTGACTACTAATCAGAGTAGTAGAGCTCTTGGCTAACAATATCTCAACTTTTTTTCATTATATTATTCATCTAGTACACTTAAAACATAGTCCACTAGGAGAGAATATATATATATTCTAATTCAAGCCAATAAATAACACAACAGTGAAGTGAAGTGAAGTAAGACAGAGGGGACACACAAGCATAAGTCGAAATCAATAGAATAACAAAAGAAAGAAGCAGGAGGAGGAGGAGGTGGAGACCGAAAGTATAAAAAATGAATAAGAACAATGGGACGGAACATCCACCGTTAGCAATAACAACAAAAGAAAACCCACTCCACTTCTGATGTTATTATTATTGTTATTATTATCATGACTACTACATTCACTATTACAATTCACTTGATGTTACCTCATGCAAACCGTGTGCTAACAGAGTCGGTGGCAGGGCATCAGTTAAAATATTCAATTGACTTAAATAGACATCAGCCAAGGATAGATCTGAACTGGGTTTTGGTAGATAGAGAAATACTGCAGTAGTATCTGGATGACAATAGGATAAAATCAACTGGTTCAGATAGATAATTCTTCTATTACCATTATTATTATTATGATTACTATTATTATTATTATTACTGTTGTTGTTGTTTGACGAAGTTCGTCCCACCAATGTACTATCCATGTCGACTAAATGTATTTCCGCCTATCAAAAAACAAATAAATAAATACAGAAAATGCAAACGATAGCTACAATAGGCAATTACACTAAAGATTTAAAGATTAACGACCCTGAAACTATCTGCTACTAGGAATAATTCCCCGTAATATTTATTTATTAACGTGAGTTTGAATCAGGATATCTTAGGATCGATCACAAGCCAGGTGAATAAGCCAGTCAGTCATGAGTTTGTTGCAGTAAATATCAGCTGTGAATACTTACTCCCACAACAATGGGTTGCATACTTCTGAGATAATAGATTTGAAATTATCTACTTTTAGCATTATCCAATTACATCGTCGATTTCATTTATCCATTGTGCATAAATGTGGTAAGAAGTGGCCTAATATAACGGCCTAAGTAGGTAAAAACAAGGATTGAAGTACCTTTAACAGAGAACATAGACGAACCATAAGCAAATTTTGTCTATCTTCACGGGAAAAATTAATTTTATTATTAAAGTAAGTAAGTAACTGTTTAATATTTAGTAATATGAAGGAAGAGGCATTCAGTGAAAAGTTACTTTTTTCAGCAATATCATTCTCGAGGTGTACTGTCTCATGCAACAACCTGAAATGCACCGTAGATATAACACCCTAAAATGAGTAATTCTTTGCTGAACACCTCTTCTTTTGAATGATACCATGGAGATCTTCAAGCTTAATACTTCGCATTGGAAGATACTATTATTATTATTATTTTCCCCTTGGATTCCGAGTGAAACATAGGGCTTCAACAGCACAATCTCCATTTTGTCCTATTCTCTGTGGTCCTCTTTAGCTGGCTTTACAATTGCCCATAGTCTCTCATCAACTACTCACACGACCTCCTCCATGCCAACCTTAGACACCCAACTTGTCGTTTTCTTTTCGAGTTCTACCCGAAGGCCTGGTGTGCTATGTCACGTAACGGTCTCCTCAACGCGTGTCCGATCTATCTCCATTTTCTTTGAAACATTTGTTGGGCAAAAGGTTCTTGATTGGTTCGTTCCCAGAAACCTTTGCTGATCATTCTTTCTGGCCAACTGATCTTCAGCATAGAGCCAGCGACGGCAGTTGTTGATTAAAGTCTGCAGTGGTCTGTTAGAAATGCTTTCGTGACGCTAGCACCAAGTCACTGACCCATATAGAAGTGACTGACTTCATATTTGTATTGAAAATCCGTATCTTGCCTTTCTGATTCTGGCTTTGACAACCTAGTCTGTGCTGTCACCTGTAACTGAAACAATGCCGCCTAGATAAGTGAAGGAAATGACCTCTTTCAAATTCCTCCCGTTGATAGTGATTAGTGCTGGTTGGTCGGTTGGTGGTTGGTTATCTTTATCAACTCCACCTTCTCTATATTCACTTGAAGTTCTGACTTTGCTGACAGCCTCTCTTCTAACAACTTGTTGGTCTTCGAGTTTGTGTGACATTAGAAATAAATAATCTACGAAACTCAGATCCTCTAGTGTTTTTTTTATCGGTCCGACGTATTCCTGTCTTCTCACTCCCAATGCACAGTCTGATGCATAATCCAGCCCACAACAATTAGGAATACCATCACCAGTGTGATAACAGGAAGTCTTGTCTTACTCCATTCTGTATTCACTTCAAAGGTTTCGCTGGCGTTGTCATATAGCTGTATAAGCAGAGGTATACACTCTCATAAATGTTGACATTCCTCCCCTATACACTTAGTATAAATACAGCTCAACTTCCAACTATTCAATTCAGTATTGATAAGTTAGTATACACAGATAGTCTATTCACAACTGTTTCTCTATATTTGGCATCATCTGAATTTTATTCACCTCACGCGTTTGGCCCGTATTTAAAAAAGAAAAACACGGATATTTTGCTCAGTTAATTTCTTTCTTGTTTTTTTAAATGACTTATTGCATATATTTAGTAAAATACACGACCTCATAAGCATGATATCATTTCTACTTTTGTTTGTCAACAATCCATTGTTTTTATTTAGAGCTCACACAATTATTACTATTTATATATACTAATTAGACAAAGAGTGGAATTCAAATTTCTCTTGGATAGAACGATGAACAACAAGACACAAGATAGAACAACGGAGTAAATTTGTACATATTATGGTGGAGTGTTCAGGAGGGTAGGGGTGAATAGTGAAGTAAAATTATAAAATAGATAGAATAATTTAAACAAGGCAAATCTAGCGAGATGATATCACTTCGTAGTTGCTCTACAAACGCTTTACAACTAGCATAGCTTACAATTAAAATAAATAAAAGGTATGACAGGTACTCAGCTATGTAAAACAACAGTACATACTAATGACCAATCATATTTAAATAGGTAAAGTAGTCCATTGCAGACGAAGGTTGAAGTCTATTGTTTTTTGTACACATAGTTTAGGATGTCTGTAGACGTGGAACCTTAACAGTGAGTTCAACTCAACGAGTGAAAATCAAGATTGAGTGGAATGTTATGCAACAGAAAAACAAACAAACACAAAAGCCCAAGAACAAAACAATCATGGTTACCAGGATAGTGAGAGATTAGTCACACTCTCTTTCTGTATGCATAGGTTGGCTTGAAGTCGTTTGATGGCAATGGCTTCTGTGAACTGATGTAACCATGCTTTTCTTTGCGTATTGATTATTTTGAGAGCCTGACTAATTTCCACTGTATATCCCGTGTCAATTGTACTCGAGGATAATTTGCTGTCTTTCATTAGGAGACTTTTAGGGATATGATCGAAGAATCTAGCAGACGCTCTCCTCTCATGGGCAGGTGAAGTAATGGGACAGTTGAAAAATCCACTCAATCTTGTTTTTGATTTTCACTCGTTGAATTGAACTCACTGTTAAGCTTCTAAATCTACTAAATTTAATTATTTTGTCTATTTTATAATTTCACTTCACTACTTTTCACCCCACCCTCTTGAACACTCCGTTGTTCTATCTTGTCTCCAGTTGTTCATAGTTGTCTCCAAGAGGAATTTGTATTCCACTCTTTGTCTAATTAGTATATAAATAGTTATTACTTTTTAACACTAAATAATTGTCTACTCACACCATCTTTGAAATTATGTTGCTTATGCTGTCTACGTGTGACTTGAAATCATTGTAAAAAGTATGTTCAGACACCATTTTGTAACACATATGATTTTTTTATTTAGAATGTACGTAGTTGCAGAGAATCCATGGAATAAAACGAGCTTGCATTATCCTGCAATTATGTGCGTTCTTTCTTTATTCAATACATGAGGAAGATGATAGTAGTAAACAGTTACATCTTGTCACACAATCAAGTGATTCTGCAGGCAGAAACAGAGGCTAGCCTACAAGAAGAAGCTTATGGACAGAAATTCCTTCATGAATAAATAGCATTAGCATCTCACACACAAAAACATCTATGAATTCTAGTTTGAAGAAGACTGGTTGCTTGAACAGATGCTAATACTTGCAGTTTATTCGTTCACTAAGCTGGATGTAGGGCCGGGAAACAATTTGTGAGCAGTTTAACTGGTTCTGAAAAGCTGTGTGCGTCGGTGGCACAGTGGTTACGACTCTCGCCGACCATGCACATGGTCCGGGGTTCGATCCCCTGCCGACGCACACCTGATATCTATGGTCGGCCTGCGAAATTCGGGCTACCGATATCACATGCTGAAAATTCCATACCTGTACCATAAAGTACGGTGTGGAATCAAGCTGTAATCAAAAATAAATAACAAAATAAATAAAATAATTATACGCGTCTATAGTAAAAACTCTTAAATATCTTCGATTAGATTATAGCAAATGAATAGCCAATTTCAGTAGAAACACAAAGTATAAACGAAGGGAATTATATAACAACAAAATAAGGCCTTACAGGAATTCGTAAATTTTTCAGCAAAGTAGACAATCGAGAATGAGCTCTATCCGACGATGTAATCACATCTCCATTAATAGCGTTAACTCGACCCATTGAAGAGAAATATGGAAAGAATGCACGTAATTTCGGTGGATGACGACGTTTACGCCAGTATGGTGATCTGGCTACTAGACAAGCAAGTTGTAGAAGGAAAAGACCAGTACGATCAAGTGTTTGTTCATACACCATTTCTTCTGTTAGCATTGAATTGGTGGTTTGTTCCAAGTTGTACTCTAACAGATTCACTGGCCATATATCAAAATATATAGTCTTTGAACTATTTATTTTATGCGGATTAATTTGTGGCATAGAACTGGAAACAGTCATCATTGTATCCCCATTATTATCTCCATTGTAACCAGAATCGAATCGATATGACCGATTATTTGGATGGCATAAATTATGGAAATAACGGCGTGCTACATCCCAACCAGACATACCTCCGTCGAAAATCACTTTGTCAAAGTTTCTAGCAAGTACAACATTAGTCTGAAATTGAATTTAATAGAAAAGTGTTAAACTGGAGAGAATTCATGATAAAAACAAGGCTGTATCCAAACAACAGATTACAAAAACTAACCAGTAACATGAATATTACATTTTATAATGTTCAAATAATAACGCATAGCACAATTCAAACACTTATACACTTGTAACACAAGCAGAAGAAGAAACTACAAGAAACCCTTTATAGTTTAACAAATGTTCTGAGTGACAAACGAAGTTTTCTATACTTTGATTGCATACTAGTCAGTCAACTGGTGTAGTGTGTCTAGTGCTTTGTTTGAGGCAAACTGAATTCTATTGTAACAACAGAAGACAAGGGCCAGGCAACAGATCGTTTATTAAGGAAAATCAACACATATTTATAGATTTTAATGTACATTATTGTAGACTATTGTCAGTAGAAAATACAGTCTTTTGATTGGTTGTTTCTTACAGAAAGTTAACCTTGCATCTCCTTGTGGCTGTGTCAGATCATCCATATGCTAACTGTATGCGCCTACGCAAAGCCTTTGTTCTCATTTTCTCACCACCAATATTGGGGACATAAACATTGACGTCAATTACTGTCTACCAACTTTGGCTAGCAGCCAGCTCTCACCACAGTATCAGACAAGTTTGCAAAGTGGCCAGCATTCTAGGTGGCTCACTATCGCGGTGCACTTGAAATTGTTGATATTAGATGGTTGGAAGCAATCGACAGGAAACCTAGGACCTAGGTTTCGCCTTGCTGACGAGAGCCAACTAGAACGAAACCTAGGTCCAAGGCATCCTGTCAACTGCCTCCAACTATCTAATATCAACGAAACTTTTTATTTCAGTAGCCTTTTAAAATACTCGTTAGTTGTTGTGAGGTATAATTTTGTGATTCAAAGTTGTGTGTCAAATTTTGAGGATATACAACTCCACTATTTTTAACACAACTTTTCATTAATGAACTACTAAAAGAAGTTGATAACTCTGTTTCATTATTAGTATTATGGCCACTATTCCTTCGTAACTAAGTTATGATATGTTTAAATAAAAAGCAAAAATAGAGAAAAAACAGTGAGGTGAACCCCCTGTTTGATAGTGACCACTACTCGGTAAGGTTCCAATATAAACGTACACAATATTGTCCATGAAAACTTTGACAGTTGTTTTGAACCACTTATAGGGGTGTAGGGGCTGTCTGGCTGGGGTATTCAGGATGCTTTAAAAAAACAACAACTAAAGGCTGAAGACTACTGGTGATTAGGCTCAAAATCATTCTCATTGGCTCAGATGCATTCACTCTTTGTCATCTTGTGTATCCAATAAACCGTCGTGTTTATTCCACGTTACTATTCTTTCTCCACATCATTTATGCTACATGGAGTGTGGCAAATTGAACTGCTGCATTTCTGTGCAAAGTGCTATGTTAAAAATCAGACAGTTAGTCACATAATATTGTCGTCGACAGTAGTGGCAATAGTGATCATAGGAACGGGATTCTGAAAATGCTGACTAGACCATTGAAAAAAATTAATTAGTTCCAAGTTCCACGAAATACTAATACTAATTTTCTATAGATAACACCATACTACTTAAATATTTTTTAAGCGTATGATTAGATATATTTCAATAATGCCAAAAAATTTAATATAGAAAAAATTCCCATTTAGACATTTAGAAAACAGAAAGATTGAGTGAAGAAATATTTACTTTTCAGTTAGATCCTCATCTCTGGTTCTATCTACTCTAATATACATAGTATTTTTATTGCAATACACAACAATTTACCAATCAAGTGGTGGTGATATGTTTGTTAACAATAATTAGTCAGTGTCAACATGTCAATGGGGTAATAATTAGCGAAGAAAATTAATACACACAATTAAAAGGTAGGAATGGTTACAAAACGTGGATTGCATAATGCATAATTTTGGAACATTGAAGAGTAATTAAGGAGTAAGTGTGTGCATACGTTGATTACGTAACAGATTGTCCAAATCGTTTCATTTTCTTTGACAATCTGTTACGTAATCAACGTATGCACACAACTACTCCTTAATTACTCTTCAATGTTTCCAAATTATGCATTATGCAATCCACGTTTTGTAACCATTTCTACCTTTTAATTGTGTATATTAATTTTCTTCGTTAATTATTACCCCATTGGCATGTTGACACTGACTAATTACTGTTGACAAACGTATCACCACCACTTGATTGCTAAATTGTTGTGTATTGCAATAAAAATGCTATGTATATTAGAGTAGATAGAACCAGAGATGAGGATCTAACTGAAAAGTAAATATTTCTTCACTCAATCTTTCTGTTTTCTAAAAAAAATCTAAAACGAAACACCTGGTATCGCATCAAATGTTCGCTAGATATTAACCAATGTAGAATTATCTCATATCAATCAGTCGGACAGCAGATGATTTGTCAATTGAATAATATAGTCATAAAATTTCTCTGACTTTTCAGAGTTGAACTGAGATTTAAAAAGGGGTGTAGAAAAGGTTAGGAAACAATAAAAAGCCAGATCTAGACTATCCCACCCCCACCTACTGACAACTTAGTATTGTAAACCCATCAAACAACAAATATGGCTGCTTACCTCCATGTTAAGAATCTCTCGAATAATGCTGACATATTCTTGTGATGTAAGACGATGCATACGATCATCTGCTGATGGTGGTTGACCTTCTGTAACATTTTGACTGACAAATGAAGCAGTTGAATCGTGGTGTTGAAGTGAACCAAAATTAGCCAATAGTTCATTGCTGCTAATTAAAGAGCCTAATGAATTTGGGAATTTTTAATATTATTAAAAAAAGAAAGAAATAAAACATAATATTTTGATTCACTCGTCGATAAATTCTAAACATAATCAATGAATATTATATCCAGGGGTCCAAACTAAATTCATACATATCCCAAACAAACACTGCTACAAATGTGGTCAATGCTGTTTCTGTTTCCCGATAAAGAGTTCTTTCATGACGTATGACATATATACCAGAAATAATGCACTAAAAATGTTGGTTTGCATGGATTTGATTCGATTGGTTACATGATTTCATCATGAGCTCACATCGGTTATAGGGCCATTGGAAAAGCTGAGAGTACTGGACGCCTGTTTCGTCCTGGTTTGCGGCTCTTCAACAGTACGTACCTGCCGGGGTTCAAGACTAGGACCTTCCAGTTACAAGGCAAGCTCGTAGACCATTCAGCCACTGGGATCTGAACTAAATGACCCAAGAATTCTAACTTCCACCATATTACGTATTCTTGTCTTCTCATCCCCATGATCCAGTCCACCACAATTAAGAGATCATGCTTGATATTAGTTACTTCTCCCTCAAAATAATTTAAGAATGATGTCATTATAGATGCACAGTGCTTCAAAAATGTTCACTGAGTAGACGAATAACTTGTCATGATTGCACATTGGATTTTTATAACAGTTCCGCGCCTTCGCCTAGGTAACTGTAACACTACTGACAATGGATAGTAAAAATTAAAAAAAAAAAGTTAATCCAACATCAATAAAATTACCATGATTGGTTTGAGAATTACTACTTTCAACAATCAAGTCAGTAGAATCAGACGAGTGAATATGATTTGGCCAGGAATTGTACGCTTTTGTTTTGCGTTCTTTCCAAATTTGCGCCAAAACATCCTATGAAATAGATCAACAAAGATCAAGAATAACGCAACTGTCAAAAAAATAAATAACCACACACACACACACCAAATGTTTGAAGAGGATTGTTATTATTATTATCATTTAGTAAGCATAACAAACCAAAAGTGAAAAATTGGTTTATAAATTCATCATACAAATATATCAAGTAGTAGACAGACAAGAAGAACTCACGATTGACGGTTTATCATCATAAAATCCTAAGCACACTGTATTTGGACGCATTGCACCCAGACCGGATATTCGAATCAGATGAGATATAGCTCTGCGTATATTTCTATCAATGGTTATCTCGACGAATGCCTTAGTTTTCAAATACTTCACATATTGTGTCCAATACCTGAGCATAGAAAGTAAACACAACCCGATAAGTTATTCTAGTTGCTTTTTCAAAGTAATGCATAAAATAATTGAATTAAATCCACGTAGAAACTGACTTTATTACATCTACCAGAAAATATGAAATTTTTGGCTAGAAAAACCAAGTTTTCTATCACTGTGTGCATGCAGTTAGTAAAAACAACAGTTACTAAAAAAAAGCAGCATCTACACAAGAACTTTGAACAGGATTAGGACAGATAATAACATGCACCCTTATTCACAACTATTCCACCAAGTGACATGATGAGACTATTTGGAAACCCAACTGCTCTGTTGATAAACTCATAACTCAGTTGAATCTAAGCATTGCGTAATTTTAAGGAATATTCCGAAAAGTAACATTTTTCACATCACATGAGGTTTTATGAACAATTAACATTACTGGGGAATATCCGAATCTTGTTCTTTACACTGCGGAGTTCTGAAGATTTTCAAACTGACTTCAGAGTGATGAAGGTTTGCTTCGCCTACCCCATCATCCCTATGTTCACTTGAAGTCTTGTCTTTGCTGCCAGCTTCTTCTGCCAACTTGTTGGTTTCCCCGCCTGTAAGTCTTCGAGTTTGTGTGACATTAAACATAAATCGTCGGCAAAGTTAACATCTTCTAGATTCTTCACATCGGTCCAACGTATTCCTGTCTTCTACCCCCAAGAGGTCTGCAATATGATTCATACCACCACCGCCTTTTCTTACCCATCTATTCACTTCAAAGGCATCCCTGAGTTTTCTGTTCTGAATCATTTAGAATGTGGCATCATCATCACACGGCTGTGGAATGAGGTGGATACAGATTTAGGGGACTACACTCCGTAGTGTTGAAGTAGTTTCCAAATTACTTCTCCGTCAACGCTGTTGAAAGTCTTCTCAAAGTGGATGAAATTGAGTTGGAGATCCAACTGCCATTCTATGCTCTGTTCAATGATGATGCGCACAACTGCAATTCGACCAGCACATGATTTCCTTTCCTGAATCCAGGTTGTTCCGGTTGGCGGACTTCTATCTCCAGTGCATCTTTTATTCTCTACAGGATGATGCGATTTACTATTTTACTTGGAGTGGACAAGAGCATGATTCCGTGCCAGTTCTTGCAGAGGCCTACGTCTTCCTTCTGTGGTGGTTCAACAAGGTAGCCTTTCTTCCAATCATTAGGTGCCTTTCCTTCCTTTCAAACGTTTTGCAATAGTGACGTCAGCATATCCACTGCGGTCTCTGGGTCCGTTCTCACTGCTTCCGTCTGGTCCTGCTGCCTTCCTGGACTTCAGCAACTTGACGACATTCAGGATCTCTTGGTTACAGGATTTCATCATCAGCTGACATCGGTTAGAGAACCATTGGAAAACCAGCTGGGAATACTGGACATCTGTTTCGTCCTAGTTTGGGACCCTTCATCAGTATGCACTCACCGGGTTTCAAATCAAGGACCTCCCGGTTACAAGGCGAGCTCGTAGACCAATAAACCATAGACACCCGACACAATGTCTGTATCCTACTGGTCACGACTTCTCACTAGAACCCAGGTAACTACCTACCTGAATAGGGTCAGTCTCTAGTCTCAAACTAGGACGTAACAGATGTCCGTTATTCCCAGGTTTTTCTACAGTTCTCTAACCGATATCAACTGATGATAAAATTCTACAAATTAATCAAATCAAATCCCAGCATACCAACACATCAAGATTTCTGCTTTTTATGGAGGGTTGGTGTCAAGTGGCAGTAAAGTGCCCACTTTCGGTAAAATTTTGAAACGAATTGCTGGTGATGAATGGTGAAGGTGCCCTTTGAAGTGATCATTTCATCGCTGTCTTTGTTTCTTCTCTTTGGTAATTAGGTTCCCTTGACCATGTTTTACTCGTTTCATCAGATAGAAACCGGAAATATTTTGTAATTCAATTTTTTTCTGTCTCACATCTTTGGAAGGTTTCATTTCATTTTTATTCTACATCTACGGTTGTTAGAACTAGCTGCAGCAAAGGGTAAGAATAGATAATATGCTTTTGACTATTAGTGTGACTATTAGTGCCCTTATATCTAAATAACAAAGTTGGATTGTACTGAGATTGAATGTACAGACATAAGAAAAGAAAAATTGATTTATTTGAAGCTGCGAATCAAACACATCAGACCACAACCCACGTAAAACACCAGTGTTGCTTAAATTATATACGGATCAAAAAGTTAGCAGTGGATACACAAGAACATAATACGAATTCACTAATTTTATGATCATTGACCTGACCCACGTACGGAGGTACACGTTATCTAGAATAATTCCCTAGGATGTTTAGAATTAAAAGCTTCAACCTGCAGATGATGTAGCTTAAAATCATCTGCTTAGCTTTTAGGAATTAAAAACGTATTCATTGAGTTAGTCAGTTTCTAATTTATTTATTATTTATTGTTTCCTTTAATTCCTACAAGAACATAGGACTTCAGCTGCACGTCTCCACTGCGTTCTGTTCTCTGCTAGAGTCTTCACCTAGCTTCAAGTCTACCCACACGTTTTCATCTCCTCTTCACATGACCTCCTCCAAGTCACCCTCGCCCTGACGACCAACTCGCCGCTTCCCTTTCGGGTTCCACTCGAGCAATGGCTTGTCTAGTGATGTCACTTGATGGTTTCCTAAGAGTATGGCCAATCTATCTCCATTTCTTCCCGCCTATTTGTTTCACAATCGGTTCCTCGTTGGTTCGCTCATTGCCAGAGATCTCTATTGCTGATTTTTTCTGGCCGGCCATCTGATCTTGAGTATTGAGCGAAGACAGCTGTTGATGAAGGTCTGTAGTTTGTTTGAGATGCTCTTTATGACGCGCCAAGTCTCTGATCCGTATATTAGCACTGACTTCCTTACATTGGAGTTGAAAATCCGGATCTTATTTTTGATGCTGAGTGCTGTTGACCTCCACACAGACTTGAGACTAATGAAAGCTTGTCTTGCTTTTCCGATTCTTGCTTTGATATCCTCGTCAGTTCCGTCCGCCTGTAGTTGAAACGGTGCTTCCCAGGTAGGTAGGTATGTGAAGGAGGTTGTTTCTTTCAGGTTCCTCCCATTTATGCTGATTGTTGTCTGTTGTTGTTCTTGTCCAGGAATCTTGATTACCTCTGTTTTCTCTATGTTCACCTGAAGTCCTATCTTCTCTGGATGCTTCTTCTGCCAACTTGTTGCTTTTCACTTGCACATCTTCCAGTTTGTGGGAAATCAGACATATATCATCGGCGAAGTCCAGATCCTCCATGTTTCTTGTGTGAGTCCATTTTATGCCTGTTCCCTCATTGCCCGCTGTATGTCGCATTATCCAGTCTACCGCAATCAGGAGAATCATTGGCGATAGTAGGCAGCCTTGTTTTACTCCCGTTTCCACTTCGAAGGATTCCATGAGTTTCGCGTTGTGGATTACTTGGCATGCAGCATTGTCGTACAGCTGTTGGATGAGATGTATAATTGTCGGTGGCACCCCATAGTAGCGTAGTAGTTTCCAAATCACCTCTCGATCAATGCTGTCGAAGGCCTTTTCAAAGTCGATGAAGTTGAGATAAAGAGGTGACTGCCATTCCAAGCTTTGTTCAATGATGATTCGTAATGTGGCGATCTGATCAATGCATGACTTGTTTCTCCTGAATCCAGCGTGTTCCCGTCGAAGTTTTTCATCTAATAACACCCAAGATTATATAGTGTATTTTTATCATTATTATTATATGCGGGAACTAGTAAACAAAACTAGTGCACATCGATGCATGACTACATGTTCATCTATGCGTCTGAAAATAAATGTCTTTAATCCTCCTCCCATTTAATTAATTAACTAATTAATTCGATTGGATGTTGGTATAAGAGAATAGTAACAAAAGTGATGAGTTGTCACAAATGATTGCTAAAGAAGAGTTACGTAATAATGTGAATAGTTTGATGAAAGAGTTGTGCTCAGGGTGAACATGGAAACAAAATAACATACGGAATAACGCAAGGGTTTTAAGTAGCTAGAAAAACAAGCATACAAACAAAAGTTAAGTCATTTTGTTTCCATGTCCACCCTGAGTACAACTCTTTCATCAAACTATTCACGTTATTGCGTAACTCTTCTTTAACAATCGTTTGTGACAACTCATCACTTTTGTTACTACTCTCTTATGTTAACATCCAACTCACCTGAACTTACTAATTGTATTTTCGTTTGACAAATTTAATGTACACACACACACATACAAAACAACCATATGTATATTTGCGATTGTACAGCTATGAAAATGAACAAGAATATTTTAAACTAACCATCGCTGATTTAAACATGGATCTGTTTGGTCTGCAAACTCATCTGGATTTCCATAGATTGCATGACCAACCACATATAGACCGCCTTTTTTTAAACCATTCATAAATTGGACAAGAGAAGCTGATGAACGTGGATTTGCCACCAATAATAGTAGTTGAAGCCTCCAATATTTTACATGGTCCTTACGTGAATCCAACAATAATAAATACTTACGGATCTGAGGGAGATAAAAAAAGAGAGAGAAGATATTCATGCAGTAATTCGAAGAGTGTAATGAAAAATGCCTCAATAGAAAATGACGGTGGGTAAACTCTGGTCTATCCATAGAAATGTTCGCATATGGCCACATGTTCCTTCACAAGTAGGAAGGTGTTTTCGCAAAAGTGAAGAACAAAGGAGAGTGCTCTGTGCTTTATCCCTGGACTATTTATTAGTGGACAAACAGGTCCACCCAGGAGAGTTGGAAAAAGCTCATTGTAAGCCTAAAGTCCCGTGAACTGCACAGAGTCCGAGAAAAACGAATGGTGTTCGAACATGTTTAGACTACTGGTTGCTATGCTGTCCTGTGAGTTAGACTCTTAACGTCAAGTGTTGGCTGAGTGGCTCCGTTATGAAAACCACCTGTTAAGGTTTCAGCCTCCGATTTTTGTCTCAGTTCATCAACAAATCAAGGAACAACGATCAATGGGAAATTCTACTCGTATGAAAAGTATCAACCAGAGATTCAGCAATTGAATCCTTTTATCACTAGAGTTTACTTTTATGTATAAACGACTTAGTTCTCTTTTTTTTTGTGTGCTGTTTACGTTTTCTATGTATCATTAATTTCGTCAGCTGTTTGCAACTGTTTGAAATTTCAGTCGCACCGCACTGTTTTGAGTTACTAGTTAATTAACTGCCTTCAGTATAGCTTCGATGAGGTTACAAAATGAGTTTGTCTTTCTTAGACTCTGCAGTTGTACTCTTCCAGTAGCACAATGTCAGTGACGGATTTTGAGAAAGTGGTTTTAAAAAAAAAGAAACAGTCTACCATCAATCCTCCAATTTTCATTGATTATTACTGAATATCTGTCTAATCCAAGGAGGAACTTCTTGAAAGCTGACAATATATACATTAGAGCGATTCAGATATTCTAAGTGGCAGATATCTGATCACTTTTTTTCACAGAGAAATATACAAAAGACTTTAGACTTGTCAATCAATGTTAGTGATAAACTCTTCGTTTAAAAAAAAAATCACCCAAATAAAAAGTGTTAGCTAAAATTCAAACTAGACTAAACAATGATTCGCGTCATATAGATAATAATAATTAATAACAGACAGGTGTAAAGAGTTTTATGCATTCAGTTACCTGATGAAACAACAACGCTTGTCCAATATTACCCCATGAAGATTCTAAGTGCCGTTGATACAGGGAAAACACCAACAGGCCCAAAACAATAATTGCAATGACAGTGTATACGGGCTGAATTAACAGA
>OX235279.1:104099471-104126169 GCA_944472155.2 Trichobilharzia szidati
CATGATTGCACATTGGATTGTTACAACAGTTCCACGCCTTCGCCTGCCTAGGTAACTGTAACACTACACAATGGATAGTAAAAATTTACAACAAATAAAAAAAGATAATCCAACATCAATAAAATTACCATGATTGGTTTGAGAATTACTACTTTCAACAATCAAGTCAGTAGAATCAGACGAGTGAATATGATTTGGCCAGGAATTGTACGCTTTTGTTTTGCGTTCTTTCCAAATTTGCGCCAAAACATCCTATGAAATAAATAAACAAAGAATAAGAATAACACAACTGTCAAAAAAATAAATAACCACACACACACACACCAAATGTTTGAAGAGGATTATTATGATGATGATGATTTAGTAAGCATAACAAACCAAAAGTGAAAAATTGGTTTATAAATTCATCATACAAATATATCAAGTAGGAGACAGACAAGAAGAACTCACGATTGACGGTTTATCATCATAAAATCCTAAGCACACTGTATTTGGACGCATTGCACCCAGACCGGATATTCGAATCAGATGAGATATAGCTCTGCGTATATTTCTATCAATGGTTATCTCGACGAATGCTTTAGTTTTCAAATACTTCACATATTGTGTCCAATACCTGAGCATAGAAAGTAAACACAACCCGATAAGTTATTCTAGTTGCTTTTTCAAAGTAATGCATAAAATAATTGAATTAAATCCACGTAGAAACTGACTTTATTACATCTACCTGAAAATAAGAAATTTTCGGCTAGAAAAATCAACTTCTGAAAGTTTGCAATCACTGTGTGCATGCAATTAGCAGAAAACAACAGTTACTATAAAAAAAGCAGCATCTACACAAGAACTTTGAACAGGATTAGGACAGATAATAACATGCACCCTTATTCACAACTATTCTACCAAGTGACATGATGAGACCTATTTGGAAACCCAACTACTCTGTTGATAAACTCATAACTCAGTTGAATCTAAGCATTGCGTAATTTTAAGGAATATTCCGAAAAGTAACATTTTTCACATCACATGAGAAGGTTTTATGAACAATTAACATTAGTGGGGAATATCCGAATCTTGTTCTTTACACTGCGGAGTTCAGAAGATTTTCAAACTGACTTCAGAGTGATGAAGGTTTGCTTCGCCTACCCCATCATCTCTATGTTCACTTGAAGTCTTGTCTTTGCTGCCAGCTTCTTCTGCCAACTTGTTGGTTTCCCCGCCTGTAAGTCTTCGAGTTTGTGTGACATTAAACATAAATCGTCGGCAAAGTTAACATCTTCTAGATTCTTCACATCGGTCCAACGTATTCCTGTCTTCTAACCCCCAGAGGTCTGCAATATGATTCATTCCACCACAATTGAGAGATCATGGTTGATATCCAGCCGCCTTTTCTTACCCCTCTATTCACTTCAAAGGCATCGCTGAGTTTTCCGTTCTGAATCACTTAGAATGTGGCATCATCATCACACAGCTGTGGAATGAGGTTCATACAGATTTAGGGGACTACACTCCGTAGTATTGAAGTAGTTTCCAAATTACTTCTCCGTTAACGCTGTTGAAAGTCTTCTCAAAGTAGATGAAATTGAGTTGGAGATTCAACTGCCATTCTATGCTCTGTTCAATGATGATGCGCACAACTGCAATTCGACCAGCACATGATTTCCTTTCCTGAATCCAGGTTGTTCCCGTTGGCGGAGTCCTACCTCCAGTGCATCTTTTATTCTCTACAGGATGATGCGATTTAGTATTTCACTTGGAGTGGACAAGAGCATGATTCCATGCCAGTTCTTGCAGAAGCTTACGTCTTCCTTTTGTGGTGGTTCAACAAGGTAGCCTTTCTTCCAATCATTAGGTGCCTTTCCTTCCTTTCAAACGTTTTGCAATAGTGATGTCAGCATATGCACTGCGGTCTTTGGGTCCGTTCTCACTGCTTCCGTCTGATCCTGCTGCCTTCCTGGACTTCAGCAACTTGACGACATTCAGGATCTCTTGGTTACAGGATTTCATCATCAGCTGACATCGGTTAGAGAACCATTGGAAAACCAGCTGGGAATACTGGACATCTGTTTCGTCCTAGTTTGGGACCCTTCATCAGTATGCACTCACCGGATTTCAAACCAAGGACCTCCCGGTTACAAGGCGAGCTCGTAGACCAATAAACCATAGACACCCGACACAATGTCTGTACCCTATTGGTCACGACTTCTCACTAGAACCCAGGTAACTACTTACCTGAATAGGGCCAGTCTCTAGTCTCAAACTAGGACGTAACAGATGTCCATTACTCCCAGGTTTTTCTACAGTTCTCTAACCGATATCAACTCATGATAAAATTCTACAAATTAATCGAATCAAATCCCTGCAAACCAACACATCAAGATTTCTGTTTTTTATGGAGGGTTGGTGTCAAGTGGCAGTAAAGTGCCCGCTTTCGGTAAAATTTTGAAACGAGTTGCTGGTGACGAATGATTAAGGTGCCCTTTGAAGTGATCATTCCATCGTTGTCTTTGTTTCTTCTCTTTGGTAATTAGGTTCCCTTGACCATCTTTTACTGGTTTCATCAGATAGAAACAGGAAGTATTTTGAAATTCAATTTTTTCTATATCACATCTTTGGAATGTTTCATTTCTACGGTTGTTAGAACTAGCTGCAGCAAAGGGTAAAAACAGATAACATGCTTTTGACTATAAGTGTCACCAGAAAGTTGCTCTTATATCTAAATAACAAAGTTGGATGGTACTGAGGTTGAATGTACAGACATAAGAAAAGAAATTTAATTATTTGAAGCTGCGAATCAAACACATCAGACCACAACCCATGTAAAACACCAGTGCTGCTTAAATTATAGACGGAGCAAGAAGTTAGGAGTGGATACACCAGAACATAATACGAATCCACGAATTTTATGATCATTGATCTGACCCACGTATGGAGGAACACGTTATCTAAAAGAGTTCCCTAGGATGTTGAGAATTAAAAGCTTCAACCTGCCGATGATGTAGCTTAAAATCATCTGCTTAGCTTTTAGGAATTAAGAACGTATTCATTGAGTTAGTCAGTTTCTAATTTATTTGTTATTTATTGTTTCCTTTAATTCCTAGAGGAACATAGGGCTTCAGCCGCGCGTCTCCATTGCGTTCGGTTCTCTGCTAGAGTCTTCACCTGGCTCCAAGTCTGCCCACACGTTTTCATCTCCTCTTCACATGACCTCCTCCAAGTCACCCTTGCACTGACGACCAACTCGTCACTTCCCTTTCGGGTTCCACTCGAGCAATGGCTTGTCTAGTGATGTCACTTGATGGTTTCCTCAGAGTATGGTCAATCCATCTCCATTTCTTCCTGCTTATTTGTTTCACAATCGGTTCCTGGTTGGTTCGCTCATTGCCAGAGATCCCTTCTGTTGCTGATCTTTTCTGGCTGGCCATCTGATCTTGAGTATTGAGCGAAGACAACTGTCAATGAAGGTCTGTAGTTTGTTTGAGATGCTCTTTATGACGCGCAGTGCAAGTCTCTGATCCGTATAGTAGCACTGACTGACTTCACATTGGAGTTGAAAATCCGGATCTTATTTTATCATGCTGAGTGCTGTTGACCTCCACACAGACTTGAGAGTAGTGAAAGCTTGTCTTGCTTTTCCGATTCTTGCTTTGATATCCTCGTCAGTTCCGTCTGCCTGTAGTTGAAACGATGCTTCCCAGGTAGGTAAAAGAGGTTGTTTCTTTCAGGTTCCTCCTATTTATGCTGATCGTTGTCTGTTGTTGTTGTTCTTGTCCAGGAATCTTCATCACCTCTGTTTTATCTATGTTCACCTGAAGTCCTATCTTCTCTGGATGCTTCTTCTGCCAACTTGTTGCTTTTCACTTGCATATCTTCCAGTTTGTGAGAAATCAGACATATATCATCGGCGAAGTCCAGATCCTCCAAGATTTTGTGTGAGTCCATTTTATGCCTGTTTCCTCATTGCCCACTGTTTGTCGCATTATCCAGTCTACTGCAATCAGGAAAATCATTGGCAATAGTAAGCAGCCTTGTCTTACTCCTGTCCTCACTTCGAAGGATTCCGTAAGTTTCCCGTTGTGGATTACTTGGTATGCAGCATTGTCGTACAGCTGTTGGATGAGATGTATAATTGTCGGTGGCACCCCGTAGTAGCGAAGTAGTTGCCAAAGCACCTCTCGATCGACGCTGTCGAACGCCTTTTCAAAGTCGATGAAGTTGAGATAGAGAGGTGACTGCCATTCCAAGCTTTGTTCAATGATGATCCGTAATGTGGCGATCTGATCAATGCATGACTTGTTTCTCCTGAATCCAGCCTGTTCCCGTCGAACTTTTTCATCTAATAACACCCAAGATTATATAGTGTATTATTATTATTATATGCGGGAACTAGTAAACAAAACTAGTGCACATCGATGCATGATCACATGTTCATCTATGCGTCTGAAAACAAACGTCTTTAATCCTCCTCCCATTTAATTAATTAACTAATTAATTCGATTGGATGTTGATATAAGAGTATAGTAACAAAAGTGATGAGTGGTCACAAATGATTGTTAAAGAAGAGTTACGTAATAACGTGAATAGTTTGATGAAATAGTTGTGCTCAGGGTGAACATGGAAACAAAATAACATACGGAATAACGCAAGGGTTTTAAGTAGTTAGAAAAATAAGCATACCAACAAAAGTTAAGTTATTTTGTTTCCATGTCCACCCTGAGCACAACTCTTTCATCAAACTATTCACGTTATTACGTAACTCTTCTTTAGCAATCATTTGTGACAACTCATCACTTTTGTTACTACCCTCTTATATCAACATCGAATTCATCTGAACTTACTAATTGTATTTTCGTTTGACAAATTTAATGTACACACACACACACATACAAAACAACCATATGTATATTTGCGATTGTACAGCTATGAAAATGAACAAGAATATTTGAAACTAACCATCGCTGATTTAAACATGGATCTGTTTGGTCTGCAAACTCATCTGGATTTCCATATATTGCATGACCAACCACATATAGACCGCCTTTTTTTAAACCATTCATAAATTGGACAAGAGAAGCTGATGAACGTGGATTTGCCACCAATAATAGTAGTTGAAGCCTCCAATATTTTACATGGTCCTTACGTGAATCCAACAATAATAAATACTTACGGATCTGAGGGAGATAAAAAAAAAAAGAGAAAGAAGATATTCATGCAGTAATTCGAAGAGTGTAATGAAAAAATGTCTCAATAGAAAATGACGGTGGGTAGACTCTGATCTATCCATAGAAATGTTCGCATATGGCCACATGTTCCTTGCTTCTGTAAAGTTTCATTTACTACCTTCACAAGTAGGAAGGTGTTTTCGCAAAAGTGAATCATATCAACTTGATATGATTATGAGCAATAGCTTGTGCTCGAAACGTCATCAGTTAATATTACTGTACAACACTGTGTGATTTATCAAAATAAAATCTTATCCATTATAGAGTTGGAAAACGCTGATTGCAAGCCTAAAGTCCCGTGAACTCCACAGAGTCCGAGCAAGACGAATGGTGTTCGAACATGTTTAGGCTACTGGTTGCTCTACTGTCCTGTGAGTTAGACTCTTAACGTCAAGTGTTGGCTGAGTGGCTCCGTTATGAAAACCACTTGTTAAGGTTTGAGCCTCCGATTTTTGTCTCAGTGCATCAACAAATCAAGGAACAACGATCAATGGGAAATTCTACTTGTATGAAAAGTATCAACCAGAGATACAGCAATTTAATCCTTATATTACTAGAGTTCACTTTTTATGTATAAACCACTTAGTTCTTTTTTGTTGTTGTGCTCTTTACGTTTTCTAGGTATCATCAATTTCGTCAGCTGTTTGCAACTGTTTGAAATTTCAGTCGCACCGTACTGTTTTGAGATACTAGTTAATTAATTGCTTTCAGTACAGCTTTGATGCGAAGTTACAAAATGAGTTTCTCTTTATTTTGATTTGACACTAGTAACTAGTGTGATGCGTCTAGTCCTCTCTTTGGTGCAGACTGAATTCTATCAGTCAGGTTGTAATGTGGCCACCATTCTAGGTAGCTCGCCAACACGGTGTACATTGTTTGTGCTGATATTAGATGGTTGGAGGCAATCGGCAGGAAGCCTTCGACCTAGGTTTCGTGCTGGTTGGCACTCACCAGTCAGCAAGGCGTATCTGCAACCTTGAAGGAACTCATGCCCCTTCTGAGATTCGAACCCGCGTCACCCAGTGCTGCAGTCAGAGACGTTACCACTGAGCTATTCGGGCTCGCGATTGACCTCCTGTAGGACTGTAGTGGATATTTTGATTTGACACTGCCGATTGCCTCCAACCATCTAATATCATCACAAACAATGTACACCGTGATGGCTAGCCACCTAGAATGGTGGCCACATTACAACCTGACTGATAGAATTCAGTCTGCACCGAAGAAAGGACTAGATAAACCACACTAGTTACTAGTGTCAAATCAAAATATCCACTACGGTCCTACAGGAGGTAAATCGCGAGCCCGAATAGCTCAGTGGTAACGTCTCTGACTGCAGCACTGGGTGACACATGTTCCAATCTCAGAAGGGACATCAGTTCCTTCAAGGTTGCAGATACGCCTTGCTGACGACTGCCAACTAGCACGAAACCTAGGTCGAAGGCTTCCTGCCGATTGCCTCCAACCATCTAATATCAGCACAAACGAGTTTGTCTTTCTTAGACTCTGCAGTTGTACTCTTCCAGTAGCACAATGTCAGTGACGGATTTTGAGAAAGTGGTTTAAAAAAAAAGAAACAGTCTACCATCAATCTTCCAATTTTCATTGATTATTACTGAATATCTGTCTAATCCAAGGAGAAACTTCTTGAAAGCTGACAATATATACATTAGAGCGATTCAGATATTCTAAGTGGCAGATATCTGGTCACTTTTTTTCACAGAGAAATATACAAAAGACTTTAGACTTGTCAATCAATGTTAGTGATAGACTCTTCGTTTAAAAAACACCCCCCAAAAAAAGTGTTAGCTAAAATTCAAACTAGACTAAACAATGATTCGCGTCATATAGATAATAATAATTAATAACAGACAGGTATAAAGAGTTTTATGCATTCAGTTACCTGATGAAACAACAACGCTTGTCCAATATTACCCCATGAAGATTCTAAGTGCCGTTGATACAGAGAAAACACCAACAGGCCCAAAACAATAATTGCAATGACAGTGTATACGGGCTGAATTAACAGACACATAATTACACAGCCAATCATTCCAATGATTGAAGTAATCCAATTAAAATAGCGAAACGTGGGTCTAGGAAAATGAAGAAACATAGGGAGAGAAAATTGTGGCGCTCTCAGGAGTTGTCATTACATGAAAGGAAGTCTTTAAAAGCGAGTGGAACAAGGCTACAAATAGCACATCCTCATTTCACCTCGTTATCTGAAGTCTATTGTTGGCTGGCTCTACGATTGATTGCCTATAATAAGCTTTTACCTGCTTGACACACTATTTCCTTTACGTCATCATCGAATCGTCGTTTCCCATTCGTGTTCCGATAGCCTATGATTATCTATCTACTGATGGTGTACATTCGATGTCTCGGTCTACATGATTTCGCCTATTAGACTCAAATGGCAATTGTTATCATTCTCTGCTCAGATTTCTTTTACAGTTTCTTTTTTTCAATTACACGTAAACTAAAACTGACTTTCCAGAGACGTCGGTCTATGTATCAGTTGTATCTGTTTATGAATAATATTATGCAACTATAGCATAAATTTTCGGCGTCATTTTCAGCTGATATCAAATTTATGATACAAACGATGACTACCACACAAAAAGATATACACTGAATTCCGAAATTTCAGAAAAAAAAGACAGTTGCAGAGCTTACTTACTTCAAGAATAAGCTTTATATGCATATAGTTTACTGACTTACCTGAAATTAGGCGCAGAAGCAGCATCTAGACCAGCACAAGCTAAATTGACAGCAGCATACGCCAGTAGAAATAGGACAGAGACAAGTGGTGCAATAGCGTTCAATCTACCAATAAGCAAGATTAGCTATAAAATGTTTATCAAAAGAAATAAGACGAATAGACCTGAAGTTGTTGTAGAAAATAAAAAAGTATGTATGTGTCTGTTAGACATTAAAAACACAAAATTATTTTCAGCTATACAGTTCGTAGGTAAGATTTCTTTTAAAAAAACATTAGACATTGAAATGTGCTTACTTATAAGTAGTATACGGCTATACACTCAAATATCACGATAGAAAGGCAATGAAAATCATTAATTAATCGGTGAATGCAAGCAGATTTGTTTAAATGAACAGGAGATTTCTAAATCTGAAAGAAATTCGCAAACAAGTGTGTAGAGTGTTTCATATTTAGACTGGAGTTTGGTTTCAGTGACCGCCTCCTAATTACAAACTTTACTCAAAGGTGATATTTTTGAAGAATACTTAGCTTCTTATTTAAATATATATGAAATCCTGAAACCAATCGAATTCCTGCAAACCAACACTTCAATATCAATCTGATGCTCACTAGTGACTGACCCTGTTCAGGTTGGTTCTAGTGGGAATTCGTGACCAGTGGGGTACAGCAGGTCGGGGGAAAGTACAGCCGATGACATTAGCTGGTGGTCGCGCAATATCGTGAATTGGCAGAAGTTGGAATTCATGGACCATTGGATCGGTTCCCAGTAGTGGCTTAATGGTCTATGAGCTCACCTTGTAACCGGAAGGTCCTGGGTCCACACCCTAGTTCGTGCGTAACAATGGAGAGTCCCAAACTGGGACGAAACAGCTGTCGAATACTACCAGGTTTTCCAATCGTCCTCCAACCAATGTCAATTCATGATAAAATCCTGAAACCAATCAAATCTCTGCGAATCAACACTTAAATATATTAGTTTACATTCTTTTTCAGTGATAGTGTATCTTGGATAAAAGTTTTTTTTTGCTGAAACTCCTACAGGGAACAGAAGGTTGAATATCAAGTGGATTAACAATATACATACATTACATGGACAATTGTTGAGGTGTCTCAAAGAGAACTAAACACGAGTCCGGAATGCCCACTACCAGCCACCATTCACTATACAAGTAACTGCATAAGCATATCTCTCGCTAATCTTAATTTGAATATTCTTCTTCTGATAATTTTGTACACAACACAATTTAGAAGAGTTTTTAGTCTACACATATAACAGGATATAGAACCAATTTAACTCCTGCGATGACAGCTTTCTTATACATCACTTGGTCATGAGAACCTGGTCGAATTCAATACTCGTCTGGACAAAACCCTAGACTTGATTTTCATAAACGACCACGACATATACGAGGTGCGAAGGAGAGCTCCATTGCTGAATTCTGACCACTGCATCATTCGTATTTTACCGAAAGTGTCTGTCAAGTTACACAGAAGGGCCAAAGAAAATCCAAGAACTATCCTATTCACATGACAATATTCAAGCACTAAGATGTATGTTGCATGATACTGACTGCGACCTATTCTTTGATGAAGTGTCAGACTTCACTATCTCTAATATCATCTCCTATCTCAAGTTCTGTTTGGACATTTGCTGTTCTACTGAAACACTGAACACGAGATTCGATAGAATCTCTTCTCCACAAATAAAAAAGCTTAGGAAAGAAAAACTGTATAAATAACATGATAACGCAGGTGTTCAAACAATATACTCTTTGATAAAGTCTGAAATACAAAGACTAAATGGGATATATAATGGAAATTTTTTATCCTGTAAGAATGCTTCTAACATCTGGAAACCTTTTAATCAATTTACAAGTGAAAAAAATAATTTCAGTTGATGTTTATCCTGATGTGTAAATGCCTCAAATAGATCTGTTATAATGCAACAAGCTAATATGACTGCATGTGATATTTCTATCCACATAAATGATCATTTTTTCTGGTTTTAATGAATAGGATATAATTTCACGTCTTAAATCCATCACAAAGCCTAAAAGCAGATGGTGCACCAAGTGTTTTGCCTCAAAAGTATGCTGACAGTTTATGTTATCCTCTTACCCATGTCTTTAATGCATTGTTTCACATGGATACAGTTCCTGTTGCCTGGATGGAAATAACGGTGGTGCCTGTACCAAAGTCATATTCTGGATCAGGTGTAAACGTTAGGCCAATCGCCATACGTCTCCATTTTTGAAAACTATGGAGAAACTTCACTTGCAAATTCTTAAACCTTCTTAGAAATCTTTTAATGATCCAAAGCAGTTTGTGCTTACAATTGCAGTAGAAGCACATTAAATGCTGTCGGTGTACTCTACCACAATATTCTCTCACGTCTTGATAAAGGTGCAAAGTTTGTTCGAGCCTCCTTTCTAGAATACAGTGCTGCTTTTGACTCTATTCCTAGGGCAATTTCGCTAAGTAACCTGATGTCAGCAAACACTGAATCCAGGGTCACAAGATGGATGTCTTCTCATTTTTTCGGGTAAAAAACAGCATACTGTTTTGAATGGAAGGCACTCCACTTCATTGCTAACGGAAACTGGTGTGCCTCAAGGTGCTGTACTCTATCCATTCCTTTTTCCTTATTTTTGCATAACCTTCCGTGTTCTTCCAAAGCTAACTTTGTTAAATATACCGATGATCTTACCATTTCTATCACAGTAGTTTCTGCTTAGGATTGTTCTTATATGAATAAATTCTTGTCTGAAGTTAACAAATGGTCTCACCTACTAAATTGGTCTTAAACTGAATCCATCCAGATGTCATATTGCTGATGTTAGTTTCCGATGCGAACAAGACTTGCGTGGACTGATTCAGTCGCACGATTCCTGTAATATTGACGGCAATGTGATAGGGAGTAAA
Organism: Trichobilharzia szidati; assembly: GCA_944472155.2. Lineage (NCBI taxonomy): Eukaryota > Metazoa > Platyhelminthes > Trematoda > Strigeidida > Schistosomatidae > Trichobilharzia > Trichobilharzia szidati. The sequence goes on from OX235279.1 coordinate 104,110,338, forward strand.
TAGAATATCTCTCTTCTCGGTATCAGATAATCTTCGAATCTCTGTTGATCGCCTCACATCCTGTTGATTTCTAAGAACAATTTTCGTCTAACTAATTACATGAAGAAGTTGAGACTGCCTGCTGGCATAACTCAACCTCTTCTCTTACAATTTGTTAATTCATGTACTCTACCTATTCTCTTTTGTTGTTCGCCATTATTCCTCCCTGGACTTCCCAAAAAAGACTTTGTCATATTACGAAGAACACTGAAGACCATAAATACGGTTAGTGGTGTGCCTTTGACTCAGCTGACTGACATTATTGTCAATAGGCACTTCAATTCTTGCAAACAGTTAGCTAAATTTATCTTATCTGATACTGAACATCCTCTTTATTCTCAACTTTCTCCTTGTATCTCTTCGGGTAAAGCCAGAAGAAACTTTATAAGAATTTATGCCCGTACAACAAAATATGAAAATCCTACCATACTATATTTAGAACGGGTTTTGTGTAAAGAGTCAGATGTTAGAAAAGAACTTATAAACTTTTTAAATCAGTAACTTGAACTGCAAAGTATAAGCAAAGATTATTATTGCTACATGTATTATCTAGGCCTCCAAAAGCCTCAGGATGGTCGGGGGTGGGTGCCTTGCGCTGAGGGTTGGCCACCCCATATGACCGGGCCTCCTGAGGAAGTCCTACTCACTGCCTTCACGTGGCGGAGGTGTTTTTCACCAAAGTGAGAGGGCGAAAGCGGATGCCCGGCGCTCTTCACCGGGTTGACTGTCCATTGGATGACAGTCAAGGGGAGATGGCTAAACCCTGATTCCAAACCTCCAATGACTGGCGTATGAAGCTCACTGGAGCTCACCGGCAGACGTATGGACAAAGGGCTTGTTGGATGTCCTGGATGTCTGGCCCCATTCTAAAAGGCGTATGAACCGAACTCCGGTCACCGGCTGCCAATGGATAGTGGACTCCCTACTCCACTCCTACTGCCTTGTAGGTCACACTTGGTTGTGTAAAGGCTAGAGCTGCACTCTCAAACAAAAGGCCGAGCGATTCTGGGGACATCACTCGTACCAAATTCCCATGAAACTTCATGAACTCTCTTACTTGGCGATGTCGCAGGGGTGGACAGCTGAAAACATGGCTTGGTACAGTCAAGGCTGATATGGAGTGCCTGGGGCTACAAACCATCAACGAACTCCGTCTGTGGAACAAGAATTGGATAACCCTGTTGCATCAGATCGCCGCGCCTGGGCAGCGATGATTCGAGATGTTCATGAAGCCGGCTCATCCTCCCGTAGGAGATAACCGAAGTAAAGTAAAGTAAGTAAGTATGATACTATCTACTCATACTTCATTATTTTTTCACCGAAATTTTGCTTGTAATGGTTTCTTTATTAATATTATAAATGACAAGTATGGACATATTTATATAAAAAGGCACTAAATTGTCGCAATATGTGTAAAAACGCTGAAAATTCTATTCTGTATGATTATCATTGCTTGGAATATTATTAAATTGAATATTCCCATAATTTATTCAGAACAAAATATTTAGAGCGAACAATTGTTTTCCATAAATTCTTCTTCAGGCTCTACAACTATTATTGTCGATACGTACATGATACCTTTATCGTTTGTGATAGAAATCTTAACAAACAAGAGCTTCTGAATGCTGTTAATATTGTTCAACCAGCTATTCAGTTTACATGTGAAGAAGAAGAAGACAATAACAGTTTACCTTTCCTAGATGTCCTCTTCCTTACCATGAAGACAGATGGATATCTACAAAGGAAATTATTTAGAAAGAAAACTTGGACGGGTCAATACACCCATTTTCATAGCTTCACACCGATTCAATACAAAAGAAACTTAGTTAAGTGTCTTAGCTATACAATAAAACGCATATGCTCAGAGGAATGCATTAAGGAAGAAATGTGTAAACTGAAACTTACACTGCAAGAAAATGGATATCCAGAGAACTTCCTAAAAAAGTATATGTCAATACCTAGAGACAGGGTAAAGGTGGATACCGTAGACAAGAAACCTTTGTATCTTAAGTTACAAAGGGGAAATTGCAGCTGAAATTCTAAAATGTCGACTTAATAGAGCAGTAAAGAGAACATTTCCGGCAGCTAAACTGGTACTCAACTTCTCAATTAAACCAGTACTCACACAAAAAGTCAAGGATAAATTACCAATGTGTATCTATGAATTCAACGGCTCATGTGGAGCTAGTTACATTGGCCGTACTCAAAGGGCTTTATCCATGTGCGCGCGTGAATAAAGGGGTAACCAAATGCGTAAATAGTGCAGTCTTAGCCCACTTGGTAGATACTGGACACCAGATAAAACTTGACCAGGCGTTCTCAGTTATTTACTGCGTTCCTAGTAATTTATCTAGAGGAGCTTGACTGCGTCTTCTATCAGTAGCTGAAACGGTTTCAATTAATGCCAGAAGGCCAACTCTTTGTATACAGAAGTATGTTCAACCTCTATGTTTACCTTGGCCTACAATAAAGCCAACAAATCCTCCATAAACATTAACACTATAAATTCCTATCACACTTTTCTTTCTTTTCTTCTTCTTCTATTCCTCTGTTTCATTGACAAACGTTCATTTTAGACTTTTACGATTTCATGACCTTTCTTATGATTTTATTACCTTAGGTTTAATTAGTGCTTTTCTAACTTGTTATCGTATTTACAAAATCCTGTTCATTCCACTTCATTATTATTATTATTATTATTATTATTATTATTATTTGATAATCATTCACCAAAAGTACTTGTAATTTACACCGTATCATCGTCATTATTTTACAATCATTCCTATTGTCGTTATTTCAACCTTGAACTTATGTCGTTGGTTTATATTCATATTGTCTCACACCCTGATTACACTCACTCTCGAAACCTGTATTTTCTGTATTGTTCCATCCCATCTTATACTTGTTCCACAATACACTTTCTGATATGATTCTAATTTGCCTTTACTGGCTATTGTATGCTTAAATTAATGGATTTATAATTGTAGAGCCTGAAGAAGAATTTATTGAAAACAATTGTTCGCTCTAAATATTTTGATCTTATTATTATCCACAGCTATGGATTCCATCACTAACAAGTACCAACAAAGTAACATCATGATTATCTCGGAGCATCGTTGAACCGGCGGTACTAGGTACTAGGCAACAGAGATTGAGCATTTCGATCTAGTATCATCAATCAGTACGAAGTTGAAAATTCAACAAATAATAACTGAAATTCAGTGGAATTTCGAACGGTAATATGCTTTGCAATAGTTTACCAACATTTAACACGTTTCAACAAATATTCATTAAAAAAAATTGACACCGCAAATAGAATTTGTATATCGATTGGTCACTACTAGTAACCAGTGTCATGAGTCTAGTCCTTAGTGTTGATGCAGACTGTATTCTACTAGGCTAGTTTTCACAATGCCTCCTCAGTGGTTCAGGCGTAGAATGCTTGCCAACCATGCACACATGGTCTGATGTTCGATCCCCTGTGAACGCACTCCTAAACTTCACTTAGCCGGTAGTAAGATTGTGGGAAAGTGGGATGGTTGTGCATGAGGCTGGCAACTACAAAGCGTAAAAAAAATAACAAATGCTCGTCAAAACTTCAGAAGCCGGCAAAGCTTGAAACCCCATGTTCCACTAGGAACTCAAAGGAATACAATTCTAAGATAATAGTAAGTTTTACAATATGGCCACGGAGCTAGGTGACTCGCTATTGCGGTACAATTTTCAATCGACAGGATTACTGTTGGAAATAATTGATAAAGGATAATTTTACTCAGTATAAGACGCGATGGTACAATACGAATTACTGGATAACGCTTCGAGCACAATTCATTGTTCATAATCATATCAATTCATTCACACGGCTTAATAATTTGCTTTATATATTTTTTCATATCCCCCTCGTTGTTTATTTCAATTTTCCATGTATCAGGTATAGATGTATCATTTCAATTGCACGTGTTTGGTGTTGATTGGATGAATAGAGATTTGGCGATTAATCTCTATCTCCACGTAACTATATTAACTATAACTATATTAATTTTTAATATTTTACTCTATCCATCCCTATTGTGTTGTAATCAAGAAAAAGCCTGGTCATTGTAGCGCATTCCATTTGCTTGTAATCACATAATGGAGAGTGGGATAGATTATTAAAAATATTCAAAAGTAATATTTTTAGGTGGGAAGAGAGATTAGTCACCCACCGAATCTTTATTCACTAAATCAACTCCAAATACATACACGCAGCAGAAAATTACGCAACGCCTATGTTGGATATGTGAGAAATCGCAATGAGAACAACAGGATGAGGTGGAGACTATCTCATCAAGTTGCGTAAATACATTCATATGATTTTGAGTAATGAATTGTGCTCAAAACGCCATCCAGTTATCAGTACTCCGCACCACTGTGTTGTTAAATCAAACAAACTTATCTAATCTTAAGGTTACAGAATATAGTTGATTTTTAAAATATAAGAAAAAATATATTTAACTTCTTTGCCTGGTATTTTTAATTGTTCGTAGGAAAGCAATGATGTGATATGGACAGAAGTGGAATATTGACTATCGTTCAAAATTGACAGACTGACAAATTTTGTTCAACATGTCAAAATAAAATAAAAATAACTTATCGACTTTTTCTGGGTGTAACACAGCACACAATTTAAAAGAATAACCAAAACCAAAAAAAGGGTCATTAGGCATGAATTAGACAAAACAAAAAAACGCCCTGACGACGGAATACTAATCTAACTAGACATGAAGAATTTAGATCCATCGATCAAGTCGGTAGGTTAGGTGAGTGACGCGAAATAGCAGTGGAGAGACGAAGAGTCGGGAAATTTTAGTAGTATTCCACAATAATTCAGCCGAAATCATAGAAAAATTCAACTTTCCAAAACAATGCTGTTTAGTGATTTTCGAGCGCCAACCAAACTATGATTACACACCAAATTTTTTAAACTATTTTGAAAATACCTTTTCTCGTTCTGTTATGTTGGTTAGCAGGGGGCTTAAGGAAACTGAAACGAGCATTAAGAAATCATGGCCAATGGCGGCCATCATTAATTTGAGAACACGCAATTGGTTAATAATTGCAGACTACAGTCGGAAATTTCACATACGATTAACATCCATAGCAAACGTCCGACTGTTCTCTCTCTCTCTCTCTCTCTATATATATATATATATATATATATATATATATATATCTTAAGGCTATATGTATCTATATATCACAAGTAATATGGTTAGCGAAATGTAACCTATGAACGGCGAATCTTACGATAATAAATACGGAGTCAGAATGCAGTTCAAAAGTCATCTCATGTAAAGATGCAAAAAAGTCAAGGCATTTGTTACAAGCATAAATCACGTCAGTCAATGTAAACATTTTCCAATTACGTATCTGCTACTTTTTACGGTTATTAAAACACATATCATTCAAGATGTTGATCTGCGTGAATTCGATTGATGATTTCAGTGTTGGATAACGAAATGACTATTTAGCAATACGCACCCACCCACCCACGCGCAATCCACACCTCGGAATGAACACATAACATTACAGTGACAAGGCGAACCTAGTGAATATTCAACCACTCAGTTGGAATGCAATCGCTCATGAATCCTAACCTCTGTTAATTCGCAATACATAGCACCACTGTCGTTAGTCAGACAATGTCAAGAACTCATCCTCACACTGAATATTACTGAAATGATTAACTACTGTCGTTTTATAGTTGTAAATTAAGCCAGAGAAGAAAAATCTCAACATAAGAGTAGATTTAACGTGCTGAACGTGTGTTTCGCCTCGATAAATCTGTTGATTCCTAAAGAAAACTGATATTCCCTCTCAGATGAGATTTCAGTGACCACCATTCTAAAAAAAGGTCAAGATGGCTATTACAAGGAGCACCATTATTATTCACAGGTATTTCCAGCTGACAGGTTTTCATAACTACGTGAATAAGTGAAACGTTTTGGTGAATATAGATAGACAAACAAGTAAGCGAAACATTCACAACTTCTTTTTAAAAAACATTGAAGATGAAGAAGAATAAATCAACTTACTAAACAAAGAAAACAAGCAGTAAGGACAGCAACTATGGGATTTCCTCGTTTTGTAGTCCATTTCGCTGGACGAAGTACGGGACCTAATCAAAAAAGAAAAGAAAAAATTATAGAAATAAAGCATAACTACTACTATACTATTATAAAAACTTTTAGATGAATATGATCAAAATATTCCACGTTTTAATCGTAACACTGAATTTTAGATGCAAAAACTTATTAAGAATGTTACACTTCTCGAAATTAAAGTAAGTTTATTTTGTTGACTGCATAGATGTGATTGTATGTCCCATAATTTCCCATAATTGTTTACTATTCGTTTCTTGGGCTCCGATTGAAATACAGGAACTCAGGGAAACATGTCTGTTGCACTGAGTTTTCCTTGCCATCACTTTCAATTGGTTTCTCTCCACTGCCCACAAGCTTTCGTGAATTCTTCACATGATCTTCACTATGTCGATCTCAGAAGCTCAACTCGTCGCTTCTCATTCATGTTCCACTTTTGGAGGCCTGGCATGTGATATCATTTAAAAGTCTCCTCAATGGATATCCGTCTGCATATTTGACTGGTATACACTGCTGAAATCAAGCAACCGCTATATACTTTGTACGCTTACTAAGGTTAGTCTACAAAGAACTAAGTTAAACAACTACATTTACTAAAAAAACAGAATAAAATAATTCGAATTTAATTGGTGGATGGTGGGTGACTAGCAGTGGAATCCAGGATGCGCATTTCGTCCTATTCGGGACTCGTCATATGGATGTACCTGCATTCCACAGTGAGTGATGATGTTCCCACCGAGGCTCGAACCCAGTGTCCATAGTTTCAAACGCCAAAGCGCTTTCCACTAGACCACTTACTTGTGCCACGAGAGCCACTTCCTGTGCAACGGGTCATATTAATTATTTAATTGAATTTTAGGTTTTCCCGTCGATTGATTGGACCGAAGTGCTCGGTCTCAGGTTGACATGCCGGCTTCTTGTGCAGATGTTCGATTGATTGGAACTTATGCCTCAGTGATCACTACACAAAATAAAAATTATCCTCTCTCTATCTCGATGTAAGCAGATAACTTAATTGCGAACATTAAATAAGACCAGTAATTTCCAATGGAAAATATTGAGCAATATAAGCGTGATATAAAGAAGAATCGAGTGTAAGACTATACTCAAATTCTTAAAAATAGTTTCCATTGAAAGGAGAAGTCAACTTACCGAATAATTCATCACGAGCCAACGCTTCAATAATTCGTGAGGCTCCTATCAAATTACCCAGAGCAGCTGATAGTGTAGTTGCAAAGACACCAATGACAACAATCGGTTGCCAAAAGCTAATCGACTGCATAAACATATTGTTGTTCAGCAACAGATATCTGTGTAATATAGCAGAATAAATATATATGAATACATTGAAATATTTCTTTAACAAGTGGTTAAAGAATTAGCGTGGTTACACCAACTATTTCCTATTAAGTTAATTAAGGTTTTGTGCGTCGGTGGCACAGCGGTTAGGACGCTCGCCGATCATGCACATAGTCCGGGGTTCGAACCCCGGCCACCGACGCACTCCTTTACCTCGCTAAACCAGCAATAAAAGCTGGTAAAGAGGAAAGGTTGGGCATGAGGCTAGCAACCCCATCCTGTAAAAATAAACACTGCTACAGAAACTTCAAGCCTCTAGCTTGAAGCCCTATGTTCCACTGGGAACGTGAAGGAATAAAATTTAAAAAAATAATTAAGGTTAAAAGATATTTCCTCAAAGCTCCACTGTTCCACAAGTGCATTGAAGTAATACACTAGTAGTGCGAAGATATCCATGCCTCTGTGTAATTATCATTTTCATGCTGTTCAAATCAAACTAAATGAGGGAGAGATTAACTGATATAAAAATAAAACTTGGGCACTGTGGTAGAGTGTAATTCCATTATGGGTAAATTTTTATTTTGATAGAGTCTCACAGTGTTATACAGTAATATTTACTGATGACGTTTCGAGCACAAACTATTGCTCATAATCATATCAAGTTACTCACACAACTTCTTTCCTTCATTTATATACATGTGTGGAATCGACTAGATATTGGAATAAAATTCAATATGAGATAATGTACATTCAGAATGTGTTATTAATCCATTGCAATTAGATGGGAAATACGACGAGTGTTTTTATAGTCATAATAAGTTGATTGTTAGAATGTGTTTGAATGGAAATAGATTATTTATTATCCTCTTCTGATTTGACTGGTGGCAATAATACGAGTGTTATTAATCCATTGCAATTAGATGGGAAATACGACGAGTGTTTTTTACAGTCATAATAAGTTGATTGTTAGAATGTTATGATGTGCTTGAATGGAAATAGAATTTTAAGACTATTTATCATCTTCTGATTTGACTGGCGGCAATAATATCTTCCATATTTCTGGTATTTGCATTGAGTCACTTCTGTTGCATGTGTTGGGTGTAGATTCGATGAACAAAGATTCAGTAATCAACCTCTCTCTCCACCTACCTAGATTACTTTTTAGAATTTTAACCCTCTCCCACCCTATTGTGTGGTTGTGTGTTAATGCATGCATTGCGATTGCCGAGCTTTTTTCTAAATTACTTATCTTCTCTGGGTCAACCATTCTTATCTTAGCTAAATTCTTATGTTCTGACAATCTGACTACCCTTGACCTACTAGTTTGACCTATGTAGTTGACCTCACAGTCATTGCAGGGTATTTTGTAAATTATATTATTTTGTCTAATTGGGTCCACTGGGTCCTTTAACCTACAGAGCTTGTCCCTGAGTGAGTTTGTAGGTTTAAATGGCACCCTAATTCCTGCTTTATTTAGGATCCTACGTAGGGTCTCAGATGTCCCTTCTTTATATGGTATAACTGTAGATGACTTATATTCTCTCTTATTTATTTTATTACTACTAGTTTCACAATTCTTTTTATTTTTCTTTTAGCGTTTTTCAATCTTCCTAATGAATTTTAGAGGATAGTTATTTAAAACCAACGCCTCTTCTATCTGTTTTATTTCATCATTAAGGTCTTTTTTTGTGCTACTTAGTGCCATTGCTCGGTTTGTTAAACATTTAACTAAGCCTGCCTTAACAGTTACAGGATGAGATGAATTAAAGTCTAAATATCTATTAGAATGCGTTGGTTTTCTATAAACACTAGTGTGTAGTTTGCCTTCATCTATTCGTTTTATTTTACAATCTAACATGGCTAATTCTCCTTGCTCATTTTCGGTTTCAAATGTGAATTTTATTCCCTCCACTAGTGAGTTTATGTGTGTCAAGAAGCTAGAGATATGTTCTGTTTTTAACACTGTGAAAGTGTCATCCACATATCTCCACCATATTTTTGGAGTAGGATTAAATGTATTAAGTGCCATATTTTCCCAGCTATCCATAAATAAATAAAAACACTCGTCGTATTTCCCATCTAATTGCAATGGATTAATAACACATTCTGAATGTACATTATCTCATATTGAATTTTATTCCAATATCTAGTCGATTCCACACATGTATATAAATGAAGGAAAGAAGTTGTGTGAGTAACTTGATATGATTATGAGCAATAGTTTGTGCTCGAAACGTCATCAGTAAATATTACTGTATAACACTGTGAGACTCTATCAAAATAAAAATTTACCCATAATGGAGAGATTAACTGTTGCGTAGATTACTTTCGTCCTCCAGCTTTTTTCCTTCATTGATAATATTGTAACAACAGAAGGCAAGACACGGAAACCAAGGTATATTTTCCATTCATCAAATCGCTGTTTATATATATATATATATATAGTTTATATTCGTTAACTAAAAACTGAGCGTGTGATTTAGGTGTACATCAAACAACATGAAATAGAATCTTCAAATACATATAATATTCTTTTGTCAATGCAGTATAATAACCGTGGGAAATGTATTCTGTCTGTAACACCAAATAGAATGTTCAAATAGATATATCGTATTCTGTTGCTACTGCAGTATTGAACTATGGGAATATGTGAGAATAATATTTCGTTGGCATACATTGTGTCTGTATCACACCACCACAATATGACTGTTAAACTCAGTTATCAGTAAAAGGTTCTCCATACGACGGACTACCAACCATACTTATTATGTGGGAATTGCTGATACCACCCAGTTGTCCAGGCTGAGGCAGGTAGAGAGGCATTCAAACCCAGGAAACATCGGCTGCTGTAAGTCGCGTACTTAAAACAGTGTGACACTTCTTCATTCAACTTTGTGGATCAGATAAGAACCAGTGTTTTCAACATGGTATGTTCGCCAACAATGTAACTATGTGTGAGTATTACATGCAGATGACCGATGTAAATACATATATATATTTCACTCCTTGCAACTCCGAATGGAACTTTGGGCTTCATGCTTCTCAATTTTCAGTGGGTTTTTTTCGGGATTATAACCGACTAGTAAGTTAGGCGAAATTGAGGAGTGCGTCGTCCGGGAATAGAGCACAAACCAAGTGCATGCCTGGCGGCGTTCTACCAATGAACAATCATCTTTGAACAGACGATCCTGAATATATGTATTATGATGAGGACCTGCTTAATCATTACACTTTGTATTGCTACAATAAACTATTGTTATTGGAAACCGGGTATTTAACGGATAAAAAATGCACAGCAATCATTTGGCAAATGAATGGCACATGTAGAGCAGTTAAGATGGGATATTTAACACACATACAAACACACACTGCACACCTCTACACAAACGGCTTGAAGATTATCAGCTCAATCAGGAAACAGATGACAGCTCGAAGGAAATTCAGTCTCTGAAGAGACCATGTTAGATTATCAAAATGATTAAAGTCCCGTGATCCTACTGGCCAAGATGACATCCTACTATAACAAGATGTAATATGGTGTTGACCTGAATGACCTGAAAAACTGAAGATCTTCAGTTCACTTAATAATTTAACTAATCATATAGGTAGCAGCAGCCTACATAAAATACTTAAGTGGTTGATATGGAAATCAGACAGTTACACAATGGTACACTCTTAAATTCTGTAGACCCCAAAATGCTAAGTTTAAATGGTTTTTAAGAGTAACGAAATGTAGTACACAGAATAAACTTTTTTTCTATTAATTAGAAATACTGTTTTTCGTTCGAAAAAAAAAGAAAGAAATCCAACTGAACAGAAATGCTTTCTTACCTACTGTTTGAAGCGGCTAAGAAAATGATCATAATAAGATAAATTAATGCTGTACACAAAAGCGCCGACAGTGTACCCAAAGGAATTGATCGAGAAGGATTCTTCAACTCACCTATACGAAATACAATGAACAAAAAAGACTTTTGAATGTACCTCTATAAGAGAATATATATTTGAAGTTGAAAACACGTACTGAGAAACTATGACATAAGAATGATAACAAGTTGACACGGTCACTATTTTTGTTAATTACATAATGTAAGCATCAATTAAAAACGCATCTGTTGTTTGTAATCGCTACCATTTCTGGGGTCAATATTAACTGGTTGATGATGATAAACTAGAGTGAGTTTGTTATATTATCAGTTGTTAGTTGAGTGATAGAATAGTCACCAACCATGCATGCGGACCAGGGTCCGATCCCCTGCTAACGCACTTCTAAACCTCACCTCGTTGGTAAAGAGGGGATATTGCCACTGGGGCTGACAATCTTACTGTTGAAAAACAAAATCTTTACTAAAAATCCGAAGCTTAAAGCTTGAGCCCCCTTGTGTTCCCCTCAGAACGCGAAGGAATAAGAAAAACCACCTACTACATACAACTAAACTTTTTAATTTTGCATTCACACATACAAAGTCAATCTGGTGTATTTCACGAATTCAGTTACGACTGACGATTTATTATCATCCCAGCTGTCTCTGTCCGCAGTGATACGACTACCACCATGAAGGAGAAAAAAGCGGCTTTTGCTTGAAAATTTGAAAACTGTTTCAAAACAAAAGACAAAATTGTCTGGGAATAACTGGAAAAGACTAGAAATTTATTCTAATTTATATTGACCAACCTAGCAACATGTTATTTTATACTGTCATATTTTAAAAAGTTTGGACAAATACAGGGCGAACAATTATATGGCGGAAGACCGACCGCCGTATGGTAATTCAATTTTTTCTCCGATACTGATATACAGATAAAGTAGCAGTATCAGCCATCTAGTGGCTTCCAATAAATACACTTGTTCTACTGCATATTATATTCATCGATTTTCGCAAAAACAAGATGATGGATAGATATACACCTGAAGATATATAAGTCTGACACAGCTAACTGATAAATCACAATGTTTTGTTTAGACTATATATTTAGAACAAATCCACTACCTTTGGAATAAATATAGATTATATATATATATATATATATATATATATATATATATATATATATGTAAATGTGGAGAGGGAGGGAGAGGCAGAGAATTTATTTTTCCGATGTAGTCACGTTTGACACGATACATAGTATGTGAGAATTCACAGCAGACACTTAACCGAAATGAGACTGAAAATTAATGTTGTTACAATACATATGTATATTATATCCATCAATAAATAACCAAAACTATGCAGTATATTACCATACCGGAGACATTTGCACCATTCATTATTCCTGTTACACCAGAGAATAGCACAGAGAAAACGATCACAAATGATGTCACTGAGCCAGTAGTATAATCAGTAGAATACATAGCTACATGATAAATGCGAAAAAAAATATTAAGAAAAAAAGAGAGAAACTTAGATAATTAATTCAAAATAATATATAAAAATAACAAGACTGTTAGTTGAATTTATATGCTCGAACGAAAAATTGCATAGCTGAGAAATTTGTCTCTTTTCCTCCTGAAGGAAAAGAATTCAGACAAACAGTGTTGTGCACAATGAAGAGTGCTTCGTTTGACTATATAATGTCATAAGCAATACAAGATAAAGGAGGAAAAGCAACCAGTTGTGAAAAAAATGTGATTCAGTCGCTAGCTCTGATGATATACATTCAGTTTTGTTCGTCAGTCAAACTGACACTTTTTACAAGATTTTCATCGTGAGCTGACATTAGTTAGAGAACCATTGGAAAACCTGGGAGTACTGGACAGCTGTTTCATCCTAGTTTGAGACCCTTCAGTAGTACGCACCCACCGGGATTCGAACCCAGGGCTTTTTGGTTTACAAGGCGAGCTCGTATACCATTAAGCCACTGGGACCCGATCCAATGGCCCATGAATTCTAACTTCTGCCACTTTTTACTTTCATCAAAGAAGATTTCACCACCGACGAGAAAACCAAGGAGAAGTGCACAGCTATCTCACTCTAGTTTGAGATGCCTCAGAGCATTGAGCATTCAAAATCCTACCATCGTTAGAAACCGAAACCTTAAGGTTACGCGGTCACTTAGTTTACCATTCAGTAGTCACTAGAAGAACGGAATTCTATGACCAATTTGTGAATGATCAACGAACCAGCCTTGTAACTGTAAGTGCTAGATATCCAGCCGTGATAGGTATGCTCTGCTGAGGAGTCTCGAAACAGAGACAGATAGCTGTCCAGTGCCTCTTGGTTTCCAACGAAACTATAGCTGATGTTAGTTTTTGACGAAATCTGCATCGAGATCAATCCGAATCGGTACAAAACCCATTATCTGATCAGATTAGAAGAAAGTCAGCTGTAATAAAGGCGAAGCACAAAACTCCCACAATAACGGAATGGTGTCCCACAAATCCTAAGACCAGAGGTTATAATTTTGCACAACCAAAATATTTCGGGGTTAATAACGTCTTTCTAAAAGGAGTGAATATGCATCACAACACACGCATCCTGAAGCATTATCATTATATTATTCCTTTGGGTTCCAAGTGGAACACAGGGGGGGGGGGTTAGCTGTGCATCTCCATTTCATTCTTCAAGCTGGCTCCACAATTGCTCACAAACTTTCATTTCCTGTTCACACGATCTCCTCCACGTCACCACCTATGAAAGCAAAAGTAAGTATGGGGACATGGATTGTCCACAGGACGACACATCCTTGATAGATTTCCAAAATTATCATAGTTGAATAAATACTGAATCGTAAAACCAGACAAGTTCACTTAGCCTTACTACTACTTCCTAACAAATGGTTATACAGTCTCATACTATTACATTGATCTGGTTGTCACACTGTTAGGATGAACAACCTATCGTCGTTAGCCATGCGTTATGATTGATGCATGCACTGACTTGATAACCTGATTGGACGGTCTCCGATTGATTGATTTTCGGAGGATCTTCAAGGTCATGCAATCAATTTATGGTTTAAATTAACGTGGATGCTGTGTAAACGATGTGTATCCTCGACAACCAACAGTCACGTTTACTATATAAAAACGAGCATCACACACAGTTGTTTTACTTAGCCAGACTTTTATTTAAAAAAACACATATAAACCAATGGAGCAACAACAAGCTTGTAACAGGTAAGCAGGCAATGAAAATAAGTTTATAAAACACTGCATAGAACGGGTGCAGCGCATTATTAATGCGACCTAAACGCCTAGGATTGCTTACTACTAAGTAATGCCCTCGAAATGTTCAACAAAATCAGTGTGAAAGAATTACATAACAACAATGATTTGCTAGAAAAATGCAAAGACAAAACAACAATCACACTCATTTCTGAATTTCCTTAGATAATATGCTTATATATATATGTATATATATATATATGTATATATATATATATATATATGTATATAAACACCACCAACAGCAACAACAACAACAGACAACAATCAGCATAAATGAAAGGAACCTGAAAGAAACTACCTCCTTTACCTACCTGGGAAGCATCGTTTCAACTACAGGCGGACGGAACTGACGAGGATATTAAAGCAAGAATCGGAAAAGCAAGACAAGCTTTCACTACTCTCAAGTCTGTGTGGAGGTCAACAGCACTCAGCATGAAGTGAAAATAAGATCCGGATTTTCAACTCCAATGTGAAGTCAGTCAGTGCTACTATATGGATCAGAGACTTGCACTGCGCGTCATAAAGAGCATCTCAAACAAACTACAGACCTTCATTTACAGTTGTCTTCGCTCAATACTCAAGATCAGATGGCCAGCCGGAAAAGATCAGCAACAGAGAGGGATCTCTGGCAATGAGCGAACCAACCAGGAACCGATTGTGAAACAAATAGGCAGGAAGAAATGGAGATAGATTGGCCATACTCTGAGGAAACCATCAAGTGACATCACTAGACAAGCCATTGCTCGAGTGGAACCCGAAAGGGAAGCGGCGAGTTGGTCGTCAGTGCGAGGGTGACTTGGAGGAGGTCATGTGAAGAGGAGATGAAAACGTGTGGGCAGACATAGAGCCAGGTGAAGACCGAACGCAATGGAGACGCACGGCTGAAGCCCTATGTTCCTCTAGGAATTAAAGGATACAATAATTATAATAATAATATATACATATACTTCAATAATAATGATAACGTTGATACTTACGTAAAATATTTTCTTTCAGTGTATCACCATTTAAGCTAGTGAATTTAGCATAAGCTGTAACATTGTTTGGTACTGTTGAATTATAAATAAGTGTATTAGATCTTGGCAATGGTATCAATTTTGGTTGAAGAAAGAAACTGGCGAATACGCATATGATAACTATAACTACAACCTGTTAACAACAAAATTGAAAAATATATATATAAATATAT
>OX235279.1:104126668-104308513 GCA_944472155.2 Trichobilharzia szidati
CCAACCATGCATGCGGATCAGGGTCCGATCCCCTGCTAACGCACTTCTAAACCTCACCTTGTCGGTAATACGACTAGTAAAGAGGGGATATTGCCGCTGGGGCTAACCGTCTTACTGCTGAAAAACAAAACCTTTACTAAAAATCCGAAGCTTAAAGCTTCAGCGCCCTTGTGTTCCCCTCAGAACGCGAAGGAATAAGAAAAACCACCTACTACATACAACTAAACTTTCTAATTTTGCATTCACACATACAAAGTCAATCTGGTGTATTTCACGAATTCAGTTACGACTGACGATTTATTATCATCCCAGCTGTCTCTGTCCGCAGTGATACGACTACCACCATGAAGGAGAAAAAAGCGGCTTTTGCTTGAAAATTTGAAAACTGTTTCAAAACAAAAGACAAAATTGTCTGGGAATAACTGGAAAAGAC
This sequence comes from Trichobilharzia szidati, assembly GCA_944472155.2. Classification (NCBI taxonomy): domain Eukaryota; kingdom Metazoa; phylum Platyhelminthes; class Trematoda; order Strigeidida; family Schistosomatidae; genus Trichobilharzia; species Trichobilharzia szidati. The sequence goes on from OX235279.1 coordinate 104,127,102, forward strand.
TAGAAATTTATTCTAATTTATGTTGACCAACCTAGCAACATGTTATTTTATACTGTCCTATTTTAAAAAGTTTGGACAAATACAGGGCAAACAATTATGTGGCAGAAGACCGACCGCCGTATGGTGATTCAGGTTTCTTTTTCCGATACTGATACAGATAAATTAGCAGTATCAGCCATCTAGTGGCTTCCTATAAACACACTTGTTCTACTGCATATTATATTCATCGATTTTCGCAAAAACAAGATGATGGATAGATATACACCTGAAGATATATAAAAGTCTGACACAGCTAACTGATAAATCACAATGTTTTGTTTAGACTACATATTTAGCACAAATCCACTACCTTCGGAATAAATATAGATTATATAAATGTAAATGTGGAGAGGGAGGGAGAGGCAGAGAATTTATTTTTACCATGTAGTCACGTTTGACACGATACATAGTATGTGAGAATTCACAGCAGACACTTAATCGAGATGAGACTAAAAATTAATGTTGTTACAATATATATATATATATATATATATATACATATATAAACATATTATATCCATCAATCAATAACCAAAACTATGCAGTATATTACCATACCGGAGACATTTGCACCATTCATTATTCCTGTTACACCAGAGAATAGCACAGAGAAAACGATCACAAATGATGTCACTGAGCCAGTAGTATAATCAGTAGAATACATAGCTACATGATAGATGCGAAAAAAAAATATTAAGAAAAACAGAGAGAGAGAAGAATATGAGAAACTTAGATAATTAATTCAAAATAATGCATAAAAATAACAAGACTGTTAGTTGAATTTATATGCTCGAACGAAAAATTGCATAGCTGAGAAATTTGTCTCTTTTTCTCCTGAAGGAAAAGAATTCAGACAAACAGTGTTGTGCACAATGAAGAGTGCTTCGTTTGACTATATAATGTCATAAGCAATACTGGATAAGGAGGAAAAGCAACAGTGTTGTGAAAAAAATGTGATTCAGTCTCCAGCTCTGATGATATACATTCAGTTTTGTTCGTCAGTCAAACTGACAGTTTTTACAAGATTTTCATCGTGAGCTGACATTAGTTAGAGAACCATTGGAAAACCTGGGAGTACTGGACAGCTGTTTCGTCCTAGTTTGGGACTCTTCATCAGTACGCACCCACCGGGATTCGAACCCAGGACCGTCTGGTTACAAGGCGAGCTCGTATACCATTAAACCACTGGGACCCGATCCAATTGTCCATGAATTCTAACTTCTGCCACTTTTTACTTTCATCAAAGAATATTTCACCACCGACGAGAAAACCAAGGAGAAGTGCACAGCTACCTCACTCTAATTTGAGATGCCTCAGAGCACTGAGCATTCAAAATCCTACCACGGTTGGAAACCGAAACCTTAAGATTACGAGGTCACTTAGTTTACCATTCAGTAGTCACTAGAAGAACGGAATTCTGTGATCAATTTGTAAATGATCAACGAACCAGCCTTGTAACTGTAAGTGCTAGAGTTCCAGCCATGATAGGTATGCTCTGCTGTGGAGTCTCGAAACAGAGACAGATATCTGTCCAGTGCCTCTTGGTTTCCAACGAGACTATAGCTGATGTGAGTTTTTGACGAAATCTGCATCGAGATCAATCCGAATCGGTACAAAACCCATTATCTGATAATTTCTGATCAGATTAGAAGGAAGTCAGCTGTAATAAAGGCGGAGCACAAAACACCCACACTAACGGAATGGTGTCCCACAAATCCTAAGATCAGAGGTTATAATTTTCACAACCAAAATATTTCGGGGTTTATGCAGAATAACGTCTTTCTAAAAGGAGTGAATATGCATCACAACACACGCATCCTGAAGCATTATCATTATATTATTCCTTTGGGTTCCAAGTGGGACGCAAGGGCGGCGGGTTTAGCTGTGCATCTCCATTTCATTCTTCAAGCTGGCTCCATAATTGCTGACAAACTTTCATTTCCTCTTCACATGATCTCCTCCACGTCACCACATATGAAAGCAAAAATAAGTATGGGGACATGGATTGTCCACAAGATGACACATCCTTGATAGATTTCCAAAATTGTAAAACCAGACAAGTTCACTTAGCCTTACTACTACTTCCTAACAAATGGTTATACAGTCTCATACTATTACATTGATCTGGTTGTCACACTGTTAGGATGAACAACCTATCGTCGTTAGCCATGCGTTATGATTGATGCATGCACTGACTTGATGACCTGATTGGACGGTCTCTGATTGATTGATTTTCGGAGGATCTTCAAGGTCATGCAATCAATTTATGGTTTAAATTTCCGTGGATGATGTGCAAACGATGTGTATCCTCGACAACCAACAATCACGACGTTACTATATGAAAACGAGCATCACACACAGTTGTTTTACTTAGCCAGACTTTTATAAAAAAAAAACAACGTATAAATCAATGGAACAACAACAAGCTTGTAACAGGTAAGCAGGCAATGAAAATAAGTTTATAAAACACTGCATAAAACGGGTGCAGCACATTATTAATGCGACCTAAAAGCCTAGGATTGCTTACTACTAAGCAATGCCCTCGAAATGTTCAACAAAATCAGTGTGAGAGAATTACATAAAAACAATGATTTGCTAGAAAAATGCAAAGACGAAACAACAATCACACTCATTTCTGAATTTCCTTAGATAATATGTTTATATATATAAACACCACCACCAGCAACAACAACAACAGACAACAATCAGCATAAATGGGAGGAACCTGAAAGAAACAACCTCCTTTACCTACCTGGGAAGCATCGTTTCAACTTCAGGCAAACGGAACTGACGAGGATATCAAAGCAAGAATCGGAAAAGCAAGACAAGCTTTCACTACTCTCAAGTCTGTGTGGAGGTCAACAACACTCAGCATCAAAAATAACATCCGGATTTTCAACTCCAATGTGAAGTCAGTCAGTGCTACTATACGGATCAGAGACTTGCACTGCGCGTCATAAAGAGCATCTCAAACAAACTACAGACCTTCATTTACAGTTGTCTTCGCTCAATACTCAAGATCAGATGGCCGAAAATATCAGCAACAGAGATCTCTGGCAATGAGCGAACCAACGAGGAACCGATTGTGAAACAAATAGACGGGAAGAAATGGAGATGGATTGGCCATACTCTGAGGAAACCATCAAGTGACATCACTAGACAAGCCATTGCTCGAGTGGAACCCGAAAGGGAAGCGGCGAGTTGGTCGTCAGTGCGAGGGTGACTTGGAGGAGGTCATGTGAAGAGGAGATGAAAACGTGTGGGCAGACATGGAGCCAGGTGAAGACCGAACGCAATGGAGACGCACGGCTGAAGCCCTATGTTCCTCTAGGAATTAAAGGATACAATAATAATAATAATATATACATATACATCAATAATAATGATAACGTTGATACTTACGTAAAATATTTTCTTTCAGTGTATCACCATTTAAACTAGTGAATTTAGCATAAGCTGTAACATTGTTTGGTACTGTTGAATTATAAATAAGTGTATTAGATCTTGGCAATGGTATCAATTTTGGTTGAAGAAAGAAACTGGCGAATACGCATATGATAACTATAACTACAACCTGTTAACAACAAAATTGAAAAATATATATATAAATATATTTGTATGGGACAAAATGAACGGAATGAATGAATAAGCTTTATGAAAGAAACATTTACACACAGTCGTCAGTGATTCTCTTACATCCTGAAGTGTGACGGCTCATTACCTAGCTGCCGCCATCACCCCTAGATCAGAGAGTAACAACACTCTACAATAAGCTGTGTACAAACAATAAACCATTCGGTTATCCATTTGACAGTGAAATTAGGTTACGGATATTTTTCAGCGTGAATTTTGACCAGTGTTGATTTGAAATAGTCAGCCCTAGTTTCATCTTTTCCTTTAATGAAGTAAGAATTTCATTACTGTGTATATAGTGGTCAAGTGTTGAGAATGTTTTAAAAACGACGACTACATCCATATTGTTAGGCAAAATAAGTGGGAAATTAGATAATACAAACGATTAAATCGATATTTTCGCAATCAACGTGCAAAGTGATAAATAAACAAACACACACACACTAACAACCTTCAAAGATTCCTAGAACCATAGACAGAGTGCCAGGATAAGATGTTATTATTATTAAGCTTACAGCATTGGTCTTTCCTAATTTAAAACAGGCATCTCAATGGGTGTTTCTCGCTGAAAACCCAAAAGACAGTGATGCGAAATAGCACACTCAGTTGGCGTAGTTAACCCTTGACTCTTTTCTAAGACAAGTTCAAGAGACTATCCATGTAGAGTGAATAAAGTGTATGCAAACATACACGAGAATGAAAGCATTTTAGCATTGTGTTAATTTTTAAGATTATTTACAATCACAGAGACGTTAGCCCGCTAACACAGTTGTGTTAAATGTCCTGACTGTTAGCCAAACATTGCAAACTTACTGATATAACACACAACTGATACAGTATTATTTATTATTATTATGTACCACGGCGAATTACATGAATTAAACTTATCTAATATGGAATTACATTTTACCTCGGTGTTCATATTCTACTCTTACAAGTTGTTGTTTTTTTTTGCTAAATCGTTGTAAACATTCAGCAATTACAAAAAACTAATCAATAGATCCACCACTGTGTAAAGCCGAGTTATAATTTCGAATGATTGGTGAATATATATATATATATATATATATATATATATATATATATATATATATATAAAAAGTACTAACATAACTGATACCGTATCAGTCTGATAACGAAGAGATCATGATACACCCCCTGAATGAAACGAAAATAACAAGCATATTTAATGTTCTTATCTTATATTCTGTATGAAAAATGCTGTGTGTATTATCAGAAAACTTTTTTCCCTCATAAATATGGTACAACTGTTAATTAAAACAGGAATAAACACTAAATTTATACTAAATCAAGATAAGATAACGTCAAAAATGTTTGCATTTCATGTTTCTTAAGATTATGTTAGCTAAGTGATGATTATTGAATGGACTTCGGAAACAAGTGAACTGCACATTTGCATCCATGAAGTGTTATTTAAAAATTTTTTTATTTCATTCCTTTGAGTTCCGAGTGGAATAAAGGGCTTCAAGCTTCAGTTTTGAAGTCTCGGTGGCAATGGTGTTATTCTTTATTATGGGGTGGGGTTTGCTAGCCCTTACGCCCAACATTTCCCCTTTTTCACTCGTACTACCAGACAAGCAAGGAATTGAACCCTGCACCAAGTATGTGATTAGCGAGCACTCTACTGCTGGAACACTTGTAAGGCATTTTGTATTCTGACAAGCATCCAAACCGCCATGAATTTCACCATGCTTAAAATCCCTTTTGTCAAGAGTTAATAAGGCGACGAAAAGATCTCAGAGAATATAGCTCTTGATCTTTCCCTTCTAGAAGATATTTGATAGTTATAGAACAATTATAAGTCTGGAAATCAACTAATCAAAATTGGCCCACAGGAGTGACCTCCGTAAAATAACGCCCACTATTTTATTGATCATGACTACAGACTAATTGGCGTAACCTTGGTGATATTTTGAATCATACATGATTGCATAAAAATATATACTTTGCGGCTCACAACGTTCTGTGTTCTCGCTTGAGTAGTGCGGACTGAGGAAACAGATAGCTGTTGTATAATGTTGTTGGTGTAGTCAAGCAGTATTCGTATTCAGCACGTGTGTCCAACTTGGCGTCTCTATTTCAATCTCAACGCTTTACGAAACATAACAAGAAAAAAACACCTTGAACAAGCAGACTTAGATAACTGTTACGAATAAACGACGTCTAAAGAGTATGTACTCACTCTTGTACGATAATTATATGTTGATTTAAACCATCTTAACATCAGTCGGTCGGTTTTCGACACAGAACTTTGCACATATGTGCAGCAGTTCAAGTCGCCACACTCCATGTAGCACACAAAGCAAGAGAAGAAAGTAGAAGAAATGCATATTAGAGACAGTAAACAGAGGTGTGAGACAATGGAATAGTAATAACGAGGAACAAAACAGTTTCATCGGAAATCATAAGTCACAAGGAGTGGATGCATCTGCACAAGCCATTGAGAACGATTTTGAGCCATATCACCAATTGTTTCCAACCATTGGTTTTTACCGTCCCGAGGACCCCAATCAGCAAGTCTACACCTTCCTACGTGGCCTAGACTAACTGTTGTAGATTTCATTGACCAACGCCATGTTTTGGTTTGACCGCCGCTAGCTCTTTTCCAGCCTGACCCTATGTCAGCTAACATTGCCCGTCGAGGGAGGCGATGACTAGGCATACGTAACACATGTCCTAACCATCTCAGTCGATGTAATTTCACAGCCTCGTCAATTGATTTCCTCTCCTTACCTAGTACTCGACGTCTAACCTCAATATTGCTCACCTTATTATACCACTTCACGCGGGAGATGGACAATTTAAGACAATAGACATAGACAATTTAAGACGCTATTAATAGCTACTTACTTGAATAGTGAAAATACATTGTACTTAATCAGAAACTATCTATTTATACTAAACTTTTAATATATGAAGGCGAAAATTTGAACTCATAATTTCATCCCAGTTAATTATAAAAATATACTTTACTGAACTAATAGAATTGTATTTTTATGCAGTTAGTACCTACTTTGTTTCTAAGAGCTAATGAATGATAGTATTCTCAACCTGGACTACCTAAACTTTCAAAAAAGTAGAGCAATGTTAGAACCCACGTGTGAGTCAACACCTAAAAGTTGATTAATTGCCTACATCATTTCGGACCACAGGTCCAATCTTTGTAAAACTATTAAGGACTGCGCATAAATTATGATGAAAACAACACAAGTACCCTGATAGCCATCTTATTTTTTTATTTTTTTATTATAGCTTGACCCCACACAGTATTTTTGATACAAGTATGGAATTTTCAGCATGTGATATCGGTAGCCCAAATTTTGTAGGCTGACCATAGATATCACAGGTGTGCGTCGGCAGCTGGTCGAACCCCGGACCAGCTGCATGGTCGGCGAGAGTCCTAACCCCTGTGCCACCGACGCACACTAACTAAAGGCATACCGTCAACTTAAAGGCAGCTTTATTATTATTATTATCATCCACACGATTATTTCATTAAAACAACAAGAGAAAATTGAGACATTTTTTCAATAAAATTAAATAAAAACGTTACATATATATATATATATATATAATTGAGTCAGTCAACAACATTATCATCATTTTTGTTAACGACAGAAACGAAATTTGGAATTGAGAAATCATCCTTTGGAATCCTTAAATAATAGTCCTTTTATATAAAAACACTAAGTGCATAGTCAAGATGGATTAAGTGTATTCCACTTATCTCTAACACTGAACAAAAACTAAGATGTGATTGAGAGCGCGTGAGCGCGCGCGAGAGAGAGAGAGAAAGATAAAACAAGCTAATCGGTACTATTTATGGAATGATAATAAATAACAAAGTATTCGAGTTTGTTACTTAATCAGCTTGGTTAGTGAAAAATCTGCAAACACAGGTATCGGCGAAATAGAGCATCATTAATGATACTTTGTACATCTATGTATAATTAAATAATAGTGCATATACAAATTTTTTTTGAGCGGAAAAATAAAAAGTAGTTGGTTATTTTTCACAAGTGTACAAAATAGTTCATATTTCACCTTTTCATGATCATGTAAATCAGAGTGAAAAAAACGAAAAGAGAAAACATATACGCATATATATATATATATAAACACACATCACAAGCATACAGTGATTTTTTCTTTGCTGAATTAATTAGTAAATCTCGATATTGAAGTATTTATTCATATTCAGCATACGACAAAAATAACGTCAACAACAATAATAATGTTCAGTAGTGTTTTTAAGTGATATAATGTCTAGCAACAGCGCCCTTAAAAATCAGCTTTCTATAAATAGATATAACAGCTATCCATCTATCGATAAAAGATAATATAACTATTAAGCCAGTGTATATGTGGAATATCGACCGGCATTATCCGGTGGCTCAGCGGGCAAGATGCTCGCCGACTGTGCATGTGGTCTGGGATTCGATTCTCGGCCGGCGCACATCTTCACCTCCCCTAGCCAGTTGTAAGGATGATAAAAATAGAGAAGGTTGGGTGTGAGGCTGGCAACCCCACCCCGTAAAAACATCACTGTTACTGGAACTTCAAAGCTTAAGCTTGAAACCCTAAGATCTATTTGGAACACAAAGGAACAAAAAAGAATGCCTACTGAGTCTGATGTCATAATTAGAGACTGCGGTTGAGCGACTCCCTCATCTCCTCGTCACACGATCTCCATGTCACGCTGGGACGACCCATTCGTCGCTTCCCACTTGGATTCTATTCGAGCTATGGCATGCACTGCGCGATGTCATTCGACGGCCTCCTCAATGTATGCCCGAACAATTCATCTCCATTTTCTCCCACATATTTGTTGAGCGATCGGCTTTTGCTTGGCTTGTTGCCAGAGTTTTCGTCACTAATTCTTCCTGGCCATTCGATCTTCAGTATGGAGCCAGCGAAGTGGGCAGCTGTTGATGAAAGTCTGAAACCTTTTGGAAATCCCTTTCGCGACATGCTGGCCAAGTTCCTGACCAATATAGAAGAACTGGCAGACTTCACATTTGTGTTGAAAATCAGAATCTCGTTCTTCATCCTGAGGTGAAGTGCAGAATATTTCCAAACTGGTTTCCGGTTGATGAAGGCATATCTTACCTTTCCGATCCTGACTTTGACATCTTCATCCGTTCCGACTGCTTGTTATTGAAACGATGCTTCCTAGATAAGTGAAGGAAGTAACCTCTGGTAAATCTCTCCTGTTGATGGTGATTGGTGCTGGGCGTATTAGTTGTTGTTGTTGCGGTTCGTTGGTTGGTGATCTTCATCACCTTCGTCTTCTCTATGTTCACCTGGAGTCCTGTCTTCGCTGCCTGCTTGCTTCTTCAGCCAGTCTGTTGCCAGTTTTCACCTGCCTCTAAGTCTCCAAGTCTGTGTGACACTAAACATATACCATCCGCGAAATCCAGATCTTCTAGAGTCTTCTCATCGGCGGTCCAGAGTATTCCTGTCTCCTCGCTCCCAACAGTCTGACGCATAATCCAGTCCACCACAATTAAGAATATCATCGGTGATAATAGGCAGCCAGCTTGTCTTACTCTTGTATGCACTTCAAACGCCTCGCTGCGTTTTCCGTTGTGGATCACATGACACGTGGCATTGTCATATAGGCAGCTGTGACTGAATGAGGTTGATCAATACTTGGGGCACGCAGTAGAGTTGAAGTAATTTCCAAATTACTTTGTGGTCAACTCTACCTGCCGAAGGCCTTTCCGAAGTCGATGAAGTTGAGGTAGAGAGGGGTTTAACTGACATTCTATACTTTGTTCTGTGGTGACGATGCGTAGAGTAGCAATTTGATCAGCACATGATATATATATATATATATATACATAGCGTTTCTAATAGGATACAGAAGATAAACTTATCTTGTGGTGATATATTTATCTACAATAATTATCAACTGTTGGTTTGCAGGGATTCGGTAGTTAATATCAACAAGTTTAAAGGCGGGGGGCAATAATTAATCAGGAAAATTTATACAATCATTAAAAGGTAGGAATAATAGCAAAAATTAAACAAGTGGATTGCGTAGTGCATCATATCAAAAAAAGACAGGGATATCCTGGACCGACGTGAAGAACCTAGAAGACCTGGATTTCGCGGATGATTTATGTTTGATGTCAAACAAAATCGAAGACTTACAAGCGAAAACCGACAAACTGGTTGGTCGAAGAAGCAGCAAAGACAGGACTCCAAGTCATCATAGACAAGACGGAGGTTATGAAAATAACCAACCAACCAACAACAACAACAGCAGCAACATCCAGCGCCAATCACCATCAACGGGAGGGATTTGAAAGAGGTTACTTCATTCACTTATCTAGGGAGCATTGTTTCAACTACAGGAGGAACGGACGAAGATGTCAAATCGAGAATCGGGAAGGCAAGAAACACATTCATCAACCTGAAACCAATCTGGAAATCTTCGTCACTCAACATCAGCATCAACAACAAAATTCGGATTTTCAATACAAACGTCAAGTCAGTCAGGTCTTCTATACGGATCAGAAACTTGGCCAGTGTGTCACAAAGAATATTTCCAACAGCCTGTTGCAGACCTTTATCAACAGCTGTCTTCGTTCTGTACTCAAGATCAGATGGCCGGAAAGAATCACCAGCAAGAAACTATGGGAACAAACAAAACAAGAACCAATCGCTCAACAAATATACAGGAGAAAGTGGAGATGGATTGGACACTCACTGAGGAGGCCGCTGGGTGACATCGCGCGTCAGGCCATAGCTCGAGTGGAACCCGAAAGGGAAGTGGCGAGTGGGACGTCCAAGGGTGACATGAAGGAGATCGTGTGAAGAAGAGTTGAAACAGTATGGATCAACATGGACACAGGTGAAAAGTACAGCAGAAGACAGAAGCAAGTGGAGACGTGCAGTTGAAGCCCTATGTTCCACTAGGAACCCAAAGGAACAATAATAATAATAAAATAATAAGAAATGAATGAGTGTCCTAATCGATTACGTAATAGGCAATTAAAGATAAAGTAGTAAGAAAAAAATTAAAACAATTTGGATTATGTTAACTTGTAAAAGGCTTAGGAGGAGGGGGAAACTGTCAGTTTTTTACATTCATGTAAGGATGACCATACAGCATTAATGTGTGTTAAGTCAGATAAACTTATCGGATATAGATAGAACTTGGGTAAGTAACTAACCAAGTCGGACTTCCTGTTCGTCAGGCTTCAGATATGCATAATTCCCCAAAATCAGAGGATTGTGAACTGACTAGACATTTATGCATATACACAAACTTCCTGTGTTAATTGTCTAACTGACTGATTTTGCCTTCACAGTCACTGGATTTAGAACCAAGAGGTAACACTTCGAGTTGAAACTTGTCAAGCCCAATAGAAGAAAAATTGTGAATAAAGCTCTGAACTGAACGAGATTTCCTCTGAAGCACATTGACAAGAGACCACAGCTTATGTTTGACAACTTTATTTATTTTGCATCAAGCCAATGTAAAATAATACTAGACAATTAGTTTAAACTGACTGCCGATTTAATTTAGGCCTTAAAGACGAATAGGACAGGATCGAATCTATTGACCAATGGTTAGCGTATTTGTGTCAACACTGACGCGAGAGGTCGCCAATAAGATGTAATCATGGATGGAAAGGTCTTTTTTGGGAGTTAGAAAACATATGGCTTGCACAAGGAATATATATCTGATTACCTAACACGCACCGATTGTATTTCACAAAATATCTACTCTATTCTGCTGTACAGCCGTGAGAGATGGGTACAAAAAGTGAAAGATATTCAGAAGTTATACAATTTTTGATAAGCAGTGTTTTATCGCATTACTCATGAATGAACAGGTGGGTAGTGAAAAGCGATCAGTTGATTAAGTCATAAATATTTACCAACAGCGGTGTCTTAAACATGTGTATCATCAATTCGTCTACAAAGAGTCATTATATATACGGTGAAAACGGCTAACAAAATACGATGACAGTAATTTATGAAGTGTTCGACTGTTAATCCGACCCTAGAAAAGAAGTGTAGATGAAAACATGAAACCGACATATGGAAAGCTAATAGGACATGGGGTTCTAAACCTACAGTGGTGGAGAAGATACCCACAACACTCACCTCTGACATAATCACAGTATCTTGTGCCATTCTCGCTTATAGTAAATTACAGATTTAATGTATTAATTTTCACATTTTGATTTTCGCTCTCATTAGCTGCACCTTGAACAGTAATAACTCCTGGATTATTAATACTTACCTGCCTTTCCGTGCGGGTGTTCCCCACAGAAGTGAAATTGTGAATAAGAATGCCTGGCCCTTACGACCGTACTAGTGGGCATTTACGTCTACCTAGGGGAGCCAGAAAATCCTATTCCAAACCTATGGTGTATGTATATGGGCTCCAGAATCTGAACGGATCAAATGGCGTATGAACCCGCTTCAGTCACCAGAAACGATGCTCCACTGCCTTGTGAACCACGCTTGAAATCAGCCACCTGCTTGTGTCTTGACGCCTCGGTGGTATCAAAGCCCTCGCATAAACTATTTGTGTGGAGCATCTATTGGTGCTCATAATGTATCAAGTTTGTGTTTCTAATAAAAAACAATAATGTGCCTAATACCTGCCACAAAGCACCACTGCTCACCTTGTACACCATGAATTTTTATTAGGCCTTGGGATATATCCCAAGTGTATTACAAGTGGAGTGGGTTTTCCTGAAACTATATACGAAAACAACTTGATAATAATAATAATAATTTGCCTAATTCCAAAACAGTACTGTCTGTCTGTTTTCGACATAGAACTTTGCACCGATGTGCAGCAGTTCAAAGCAAGAGAAGGAAGTAGAAGAAATGCATAATATAGACAGTAAACAGAGGTGTAAGACAAAGGAATAGTAATGACGAAGAACAATATAGTTTCATTGGAAATCATAAGTCACAAGGAGTGGATGCATCTGCACAAGCCACTGAGAACGATTTTGAGCCATATCACCAATTGTTTCCAACCATTGGTTTTTACCGTCCCGAGGACCCAACCAGAATCTACACTTCCTACGTGGCCTAGACTAACTGTTGTAGATTTCATTGACTGATGCCATGTTTTGGTTTGACCGCCGCTAGCTCTTTTCCAGCCTGACCCTATGTCAGCTAACATTGCCCGTCGAGGGAGGCGATGACTAGGCATACGTAACACATGTCCTAACCATCTCAGTCGATGTAATTTCACAGCCTCGTCAATTGATTTCCCCTCCTTACCTAGTACTCGACGTCTAACCTCAATATTGCTCACCTTATTATACCACTTAACACGGGAGATAGAACGCAGGCACCTGTGATCAAAGACAGCTAATCTTTTCATGTCTTCCACTCTCAATGGCCAGGTCTCACAGCCATAAAGGAGGACGGAGCGGACTGCTGAGCAGTACACCCGCCCTTTGGTCGATAGCCAGCCGGATATCACGTCTACGCCGGAGACGGCGTAAACTGGCATATGCGAAACTAGCCCTCTGTATCCGTACTGAGATTTCGTCAGAGATTTTAAAAAAACAGTACTATTATTACAATGTGAAATTCTCAGCAATTGGTACATTATTGCATCTAATTTTATCGAATAAAATTAAAAACAATTATAAAGATAATATTACAGGATTGTTAATGACAGTTCTTATTTGGTATTAGTAGTGAAAGTGAAATCATAATATTATATATATATATATATATATATATATATTATATATATATATATATATATACAAAATAATTGTAAACAATATTAAGGTTAGTAGCTAAGATTGTCAGTTAGTTGAGGTAGTGTCACCATAGATTACAAATAGGAAATAATAAAAGGGTCGATTATTTAGCTAACGACATAGTAATTCATGAGTTTCACGCTTCACATTGTCTCTGTCACATAGAACACGAGCCAAATATGGTATCGTTGAGTTCCTATACTCGGTAGTACGAGCATATATAATCTTTTGTACTGACTTCTGGTTCTACCAGATGAGATACAGCTAGGAAGAGTTGAGAATAGAGGGACTAGGTGCTGAGGGTTAGACGATATAGATTTAGACGACTTCTCGCATGAGCTTAGATGTCTATCAACTAATGTAGTGACAAGCTGAGTTGCACACCACTTGCCCTGCTAACAACCTTTAATACCCTTCTCAAAGGGATATAGTCACTTTTCAGTAGACCAGGACTTTAACTAAAACAATCTGAAAAATAAACACCGGGAACTTCTAAGTAATATATAAAATCCCCCTATTATTATTACACGTTTTGTATGTGTGGAAATATGAATCATTGGCTTAACGGGTAGGTTTGCAGACGACGGGTCACGAGTCCGAGTACCGCTCCACCTACTTCAACCTGTGTGTGTAGTATTATCAGCTTTCCATACAGCAAGTGCTGAATCTCACCTATGGCTGGCTCATGGCAGATCTGTTCGGCATAAGTTAGTTCAAGTTTTGAGTCCACACACTTTTTATGATAAGATCGCATGTGTCAAATAATAATTCTGTACGTTTCGCAACTTTGCCATTTACACTAAACTAAATACTTTCTAAGTTTTGAAGGAGGAGGAGGAGGAGTGAAAATTAGTTACAGAATTCAAGGTAGGTTAATTCGTAGGCGTTAGCAACAAGTTATTATTACATAGTCAAGCAAATCTGTAAAATAATGATGACTAAGAAGAATAGGGTGACTCAGTGGAATTACGTAAAATACAAATAAGTTAATAGAATTAGCTAAAATTAACAAAGTTACAAGCTAGTTACAAGAGGAGAGGAAGAATACTTTCTGTGAGGAATCAATGGATAGGGTGAGAAAAGAAATTTAGCCTGTAGGAGATTTCGACCAAAAAAACCCTCAGAATTAGAATCCAAGAACACAAATCAGTCGTGAAAAGACACGATATATATTCTTTAGTATCAATGTATGTAGACAATTATGGACATCAATTTGATTGGGATAATGTCAAAATCTTAGACAGAGGAATTCCTAGAAGCCTGGTACTCAAACGAAAATGCAATTAAGAAACACGTTAATACAGGCGAAATATACCAACTAATAAAAAGTAAATCAGGTGACCAGAAAGTTTAAAATCCAAGTCAATAGAAAATGGTCAATACATATGTAAAGATGGTTACCGGGAAACGCAATTATATCACTCATGAAGAAATTTAAATCATTTCACTTTGTGCTAAATATGGCGCTGAAGATGTTGTCCAGAAGGACGACGAGAGCTCCGCAACTAAACCAACCAGCTCAGAGAACACTATTAATTGTAAAACCTCAGAATTATCAATCCAGCGCTTCACTGAGTGGTCTGCCACATCCAGCTGCTGCCCAGACAATTTGTTTCCCTCCAAACAACAGAGAATTCTCCCAACTGTTTCTATAAATCAGTTTTTATTACTAAAACAAATCATATTTTAAAGCTGTGTCACTCTTAAAATTTAAAGGACATGTGTACAACTTAGACACTATACGAAAGTATAGTTTTAGATAAGCCTTGTGTTTTTACATCAGTAGAAGATTTGACTATTAAAATGCATCATTTAATGAAGGAGCTATCATTGGAGTGTACTACAAAGCTACTGTATTCTACCTTACAATTCTTAATCAATGCTCAATCATGAATATATGATTCACTTAACTCAGGAGCAACTCTCAACTATCAACTAATAAGCTGAGTACTTTACTATTCAACACTATTAGGTCAGAATTCATTAACCTAAGACTTCACCATAACGATTATCTCCTTGATAATGTAAACTGACAAGTTCGAAGAGACACGAAAGTTACGTTCTAGACCCCTTTACGAAACATACACCAACACATACATAAATATGCTTCGGTAGTTCGATAGTAAAGTGCTTTCAAACATTCCACGTGGTCTGGGTTGGTTCAATTTCCTGACAACGCACTTCAAAATCACGCATAACCGGTAGAAAACCCGGTAAAGAAGGAGGGTTGGATGTGAGGTCAGCAACCCCACCCACCACCTTGTAAAAAAGCCACCAACGCAACTGGAAATTCAAAGCTCTAGATTGAAGCCGTATATTCTACTTGAGGTGGCAATCTCTTCAGACAGCACAATTACAGATAATCCTGAATAAGCATATTATATTACCTTATGTAAACTGAATAAACACGATGACGATAAAAATAGCTATGTGAAAATAGAAAATGACAATAATGAGTAATAGCATTTCTCTATTCACCTAAAAGAAATGTCCGATGACTTCTTTTTTGTCTTCTCTACTAAAAGCACAGTTCTGTTATTTAAATTTTTCAAATTGTTTTCTTTTTATTCAGTGAGTGATCAATGCAGATCAATAGAATTGTCAATAACAGTATAACGATAATAATAATAATAGCAACAATAATAGTATGAATAATACTTTTTAAAGAAACAATCGATTACTCTCTCTCTCTCTCTTTCTCTTTGTAGCTGAAGTTTCAAACAATACACAGATATTGATTGATCATATTATTTTGGGGAATAAGAGTGTTGTATATTTTATTTTTTAAAAAAGAGAGTTTAGTGTTCTGAACAACATTTAAAGTAAACCAATTAAAGAGTATCACATTCCATAATAGCACAATAGAACTGTTGTTTAAAAACAAGCAAATCTCCTGAAGGATTTTTCTTTAGTTACTTTGTACAACAATACTGCATTCTATTGATACACCAACTTCTAGTTTAAAGAAAGATAGTGAAGTGGTTGAACGTATTGAGTGAGAACTTTCATCAGCCCCAATGGACTGATTCCTAACGAAATCTCAGCTTAGACAGATATAAAAGGCTTGTTTGGCATTTGCCAACAAATCATCTGTGGCGCAGACAGGATATCTGCCTGTCGATTAAAGGACATGTGCTCTGCGCAAGAGTTCACCCTCTCCTCTACTTTATGACTTTATGAGAGACAGAAGCGTTTTCGTTGACCACAAATGTCTACATCCTATCTCCCATGTTAGGTGGTACATCAGGGTGAGTAGTATCAAGGCTAGGTGTCAAGTTTCAGCTGATGAATAGAGAAAATCGACCGATGAGGTTGTGAAGCTACACCGATTGAGACGGCTGGGACACGGATTCTGCATTCCGAGCCATCTCCATCCTCGACAAGCAATATAGTAGCCTACATTGGATTAGGTTGGAAAACAATTACGGATGGGCAAACTAAAACCTGGTATCAGTCGATGAAATCGTTGAGCCATGTAGGCAGGTGTAAACTGACTGGTCGGGAACCTCGAGATTCCAAAAACCATTGGCTGGAGACTATTGGTGATATGACTCAAAATTGTTCTCAGTGGTGAGGATGCATTTACCTTTGATAATCTCCCCCATATCCACTCAACCGTCATGTTTCTCCGTGTTACTATTCTTTGCCGCCGCCGCCTCCCCCCCGCCCGCACATTCCCGTTTATTACAGTTGAGGGAGTTTATAAAGCCAGATAGTTTAGATGGGGTTTAAAAGGAAATTTTGAAATACTGAAGTTGACCCAGCACAAATTTGTGTATCAGTCCAAGATGTTTTCACTATATAGACAGCAACTTGGCTCTCAAGTCATGAGTCTGAATTCCCTCCCCCCCCCCTCCCGCTTTGAATGAACAGTCAGTCAGTCAGTCAGCCAAGTGACTTCAACAGTCATCATAAAATAACTGTGCTGCCCATTTGATTGATTATTGCACACAGAGCTGCAGCATTACACTTCACATCGGGTTGTCAGAGTAAGCAAGATATACAGAGGGCACAGTGACATTGACTTAAACATATGAAATATGAAATGACAGAGTAAAAATATTTCAGTAAGGAAAAGGAATTACTGAAATGACGAAAATATCCATTAGCTTCTTCGTGCTATTTTTTGTTGTTGTTTTCACTGGTTGTTGTTTTACTCTTGTAAAATCAACAACACTAAGCTGGTGTGATTACAATTTATCATCGTTTGTGCATCACACACACACTTCAGTTTACCGCATTTAGCTAGCCAGCTGCCTTGCTTTTTTTCATTCCTTTAGCGTTTCGAGTGGAATACAGGGAGTTTTAAGCTTCAGCTTCGAAGTTTCAGTTGTGGTGGAGTGTGGTTGCTAACCACCTCGTGCCCGAACTTCCGTCTTTACCGGGATAACACTACCGGTTAGGCAAGATTTAGGAGTGCGTGCGTGGTTGGCAAGATTTCTACCAATGAACCACAGACGCACAGCCGACTTATTGATAACAGTGAATTATCGTCATCATCTTAAAACCTGGCGTGTCACGAAAAGCATTTCCAACAGGCTTTGTTGCAGGCTTTCATCAACAGCTGCCCACTTCGCTGCCTCCATACTGAAGATCAAATGGCCGACCAGAAAGAATTAGCAACAAAAGATTCTGGGAACAAACCAACCATAAGAGCCGATCACTCAACAAATATGTGAGAGAAAGTGGAGATGGATCGGGCATACATTGAGGCCGCCGAACTACATCGCATGAGCGGAATCCAAATAAGAAGCGACGAGTGGGTCGTCCTAGGGTGACATGGAGGAGATCGTGTGAGGAAGTGATGAGAGAGTTTGGTCAAACGTGGACCCGGCTGAAGAGGACGGCAGAAAATAGAAAAAAGTGGAGATGTGTTGTTGAAGCCCTATGTTCCACTTGGAACGCAATGGAATAATAATAATAATAACTGTCATCTCAAATGACACTCTAGATACCTACGTCAAAAGTGAGAACTCGGTGTATTTATTGCACTTTTAGCACAGTGGTAAGTGAAGAATATTAACGTTGATCGAATTTCGAAGTGGTGAACAAATTTTCTGTCACACTTTACCTGTGACACATAAATATACAAGAGCATTCATATGGTCACTGAGTTTATCAGAAAACAAAATACGGTTTTGAGCTATATATATGTATATATATACACACAGCGGTAGAATGATCGCCAACCACGCATGTTGTTCGGGGTTCAATTCCCAGCCGACGAACTCCTTCACCTCGCTGAGCTAGTAATAAGACTGGTAAAGAGTGAAGGTTGGGCATGAGGCTAGCAACCGCATCCCGTAAAAGTACACACCACTGCTACCGAAACTTCAAAGCTCTAGCTTGAAGCCCTATGTTCCACTGGGGCCACACAGGAATATAATAATAGTTCTTATATATATGTATAGAGAGAGAAGACGGAGGTGATGAAGATAACCAACCAACAACAAGAAGCTCCAATTACTATCGACAGGAGGAATTTGAAAGACGTCATTTCCTTCACTTATCTGGGAAGCATCGTCTCAACTACAGGCGACAACACGGATAAGGATGTCAAAACCGGAATCGGATAGGCGAGGCAAACCTTCATCACTCTGAATTCAATTTGGAAATCGTCTGCACTCAGCACAAACAACGAAATTCAGATTTTCAGCACCGATTTTAAGTCAGTTCTTCTATATGGATCAGAGACTTGACGCATCACGAGAAGCATTCCCAACAGGCTGTGGACGTTTAACAACAGCTGACTTCACTCTATACTGAAGATCAGATAGGCAGCTGGAAAGGATTAGCTACAAGGAAATCTGGAAACGAACCAACCAATAACCTATTACCCAACAAATATGCCAAAGAAAATAGAGATGGAACGGACACACGCTGAAGGGACAGTCAAGTGACATCGCGCGCCAGACCACTACTAGAGTGGAACCTGAGTGGGAAATGATGAACTGAGCATCTGAGTATGACATAGAGGAGATCGTATGGGGAGAAGATGAGGGACGGTGGGCGATCGTAGAGCCAGTCAAAGCCGACTGCAGAGAACTGCAGACGAAATGGAGATGTGCTGTTGAAGCCCTATGTTCCATTCGGAACCAAAGGGAATAATAAAAATAATAACAATATATACATAAGTCATATATACTACTTACTGCAAGAATGAAGGATAAGGCTCGAGCGAACATTTGACTCCCAATCAGCAGTATAGACATACACAGTACAAGTACAACTATAGCATATAGGTAACTCCACCAGTGATTTTCACCAGGCAGGACACCATCGAATAAAATTCCTTTGTGAAAAAAAACAAATAAGTAAATTAGTACAAGGAACAAATTTTAACGAAGCAGTTACATAGTGACAAAGCAAGTAGTGCATAAAAGACATAGTGTGGACATGGTGAAACCCCCAAGTAAGCATAGGAAATGAATTTGTTGACTACATTACAAGATTTTATGGATGTGTTGAAGCTATTAACTGCCATGAACAAAACTGTAACAGAAAAAAGTGTAAGTGATTACACTAAACAGTAATGCCGACCAATGAAGTCTTTAATCATTATTCTGAGCTAGTTAGAGAGAATGTAAACGATGCAGTACAAAATCGTTGGAGATTGAAGCATACCTTATTTTCATTTAAACTCAAACAAATTCTACTGTGAAATACCTCTAACTTACTACTGCTACCTGTTTTTCAGTCTTGTAACTTTTGCGACAGCTGGTATTACTTTAAATTTCTTTATCCTCCCTCTGGTCGACTTCCCCATCCATATAAATGACTCCGGTCTTCTCCTCTAAACACTCGTATATGGTCACAAGTTTTTAACCTTTACAAGGAAAGTTTTTTTCACTGCCTTAAAGCACACAGGGATGTTATCACAAAAGTAAAAGGACTAACACAAATGTTTCACGCTCATCATTGGATTGGTGGATATGGAAGTCAATCTAAGGGAGTTGGAAAACCCTGACTCCAAAGGTATAGTGCGTACATAGACTCCGTAGTCTGAAAGGAACAAATGGCGTACGGACCTGTTTCGGTCATCAATAATCTTAGGGACCCCACCGTTGACTCTGCTTTGCTGCCTCATGGATCGGACCTCACGTAAAAGACTCGCGAACTGGTCTTTTAAGACAACCCCACCTACTTCGCTTCAGCCGCCCCGGTAGTATCTCAGCTCTGACAGACCTGTCGTAAAACAATAATTAGTGGAAAACTTTATTTGTATTTAAACACTCATACAAATACTTCGCGTATTGTATATCCAGTGGTTTGGTTGGTCCTTCATTTTTATTTTTATACAGAAATCACTTTACTTTATATGTAAAAACTATGTATATAAATCTCAGCGATACTGGTATAAATAATTCCAACATTTCTTTGGGCAAACACGTAGAGTGAGAACATACAACCAGCAATCACTACTGTTCTAAACTAACAGTAGAACTAGACAGAGTTGCTCAATCTCACCAATTCTTATTACCTCCACCATCGATGAAATTCTGCAGACATATTTGATGGATGCACGTAGTTCCGTAGATCGGCTGCATGAAGAAAAACATTTTGACCCTGAATATGCAGCAAATGATCGCATATTACTGTGCGATAACATTCAAGCTACCTGAATCCCACTTAATCAGTTGGTAATGATTGTTTGTAAGTATGTGCCTTTGTGCCATCTAAGTACAGAGCATCGTTACAAAATTGGCAAGAGTGAGTATCTCTGCTCACCTTTGCATGTGAACCTTAAGGAGGAGTTAATAAGTGATTACTGCAGTGTGCATAGGAATAACTAGGACAATCGGTTACTGTGCACACTGAGATCTGTTTCATCGGACCGTTTTATAATAAGACAGAAAAAGAGAGAAGGAATGGTTAGCGTTGACAAGGTGTTCGATGATCGCACTCCTTATACAGCCACTAGTACCCTTTCGTAGCCACGCGGGATAGTGTTCTCGAATCCTTTTGGACAGGATACGCGTCGAACGACCAATGCACCTGACTCCACGACAGTTTGATATAGCACATAGAAGTGGTCAGATGCAAGATCTTCCTCTTAAGGCTCCTGCATACCGATGGACGACTGGAAAACACTACTCTTAGCGTTGCTGCGAAGAATGTTCTTCTCAAAGATGCTGAAATTCTCCTCCTAAGGATATCGCAAGCTAAGTCTCCCTTGACGACACAGAGAGAGAGAGAGCTAGTTAGATAGATGGAAGCAATCTACTGAAGGTGTAACACTTTTTGACTGCGTAGATTGGTTGGCATGAAAGATTAGTTAGCAGTGATGACCGACTGACAGACTATCAACCATACAACAATCCACTGCATTGACATTTAGACTGCATTACAACACCACTGACATCGAGTACTACTTGTAGATGTAAAGTTTACGCTTATATTCAATCCTAATAGTCCACTTCTGACAGTTTAATACACGTGTTAGAGGAAACATCTTATACAACCCATAACCTCCAAAGTTAGCTAGCCCTGACACTGAGTGGAGAAAGCGCTGGCGTCATCAAACCATGATGTCAAGTCATACAATGAAGGCTAGTTGTGTTAGGTGTTTGTGGGTTACCCCTCCGCCCGCAACAAGAGAAAATCTGAATCACTGGTTGTCGGTGTCCTTACTGCATCAAGTTTGTATTCATGCAGATAAAAAGTGACCTCTGCTTGGACATTTTAATGTGGAGCAAGAAACTTCGAATTGACCCGCAATCATACTAGTTGTTTGAACTCAGTGAACGGAAACATATCATTAAGTATGAAGCTATGAACCACAGAATTAGTGTGAGGCTTAATAATGCTATCCAGTCCCTAAGACTGAGGTTTATGATGAGGCAGTAACTCATCGAAGAAGACATTGCGAAATGGTCGCGTTATTTCGTGAATTGACAGAAGTTAGAATTCAAGGACCATTGGATCGGGTCCCAGTGGCTCAATGGTCTACGAGCTCGCCTTGTAACCAGAAGGTCCTGGATTCGAATCCCGGTGGGCGCGTACTGTTGAAGAGTTCCAAACTAGGACGAAACAGCTGTCCAGTACTCCCAGGTTTTCCAGTGGTTCTCTAACTGATATCAGCTCATGATGAAATCCTCCATGCAATCAAACAAAATCCCTACAAAACCAATACTTGGAAGTTTATGATATGATATTGGTTACCCGGAACCCACTTGCTGAAAGCCAAGTGCCTAAGTAAATGAGACACATCTCTACTCGTAATTCCTAGCATAATCCAGTAACCATTACTAAGAATTATGCTGTTAATATCTTTAATATTCAAGTGCAAGAGCTGGTACATTGATTGTAACAACCTTACTAGCAAATGCATAGTGTATTCTTAGCATTTATGTAAAACAATAACAATTTTCAAAAAAAAATCCAAAGGTGCTTTACAAACTCGTATTGTCAACACTTAATCACGTGAAAACTCGTATTATTTCTATAGCAGAATAATATTTTTTTAAAAAGGGAATTAAAAAATAATAAAAACTAACATAAACCTTTGGATTGACCCTTCAAACATCACACTCTGGTATGGATATAGTTCCGCATCATACAACTCTAGTTAGCTGCCTTCCAAAGAATCAAAATAACTATTTCAATATGAGAAGGTTGATTGTTTCTCCAACAAACAGCATCACTGAAGTACTGATTAGTATTTAATGCAGACAAAATGCTTCTTTTATAACGCGAAATTAAATAGAAAAACTGTGCTCAGTGATTTTAATTAAATGGGATTATATCCCGGATGTATAAATACAGATAAATAAGTGCCTGTTAACAAAATGTTTTACCAGTGAATTAATTCACTTACCTCCAGGACCGAAATTAATTAATACAGCCTCCACTAATCCAGATATATACAATGCTGCACTGCAAACTTGTGCCAAGAAAAATATGGATCCAATAGCCCCACCGAATTCTGGACCAAGAGTTCTACTGATCATGACTGGTTGTTATTTTGTTATGTTTTTGTTTTTCATTAAAGAATTTAGCGATACACAACCAATATAGGGTATGAAAAATGGTGAATAGTATTTTTTTTTGTTCTTTACCCACTGAAAATTTTACATCATGCACAGGTGACACACGTATGCTACTGATAAGATTTATCAGTAGTAAATAAAAAGAGACGCTCATCGGCATAAAAAAAAGTCAAGTAGCGGAGATATAGAGTTGGTCTCAAAGTGAGCATATGAAACCAGAGTTGCGGCAAAACATGGGAGACACGAAAAGAAGACAAAGAACCACAATACAAAGGGCAGAAGTAGCAGATCTGTGCAAACGACGATTTTCAGATGAGGTGTACATAGTTTCGCTATATAAAGATATCAAATTGCAAAGAAATACTCCGCTACCAAGTCTCTTGTCTTCTTCCGTTACACTGGGACGGTTTACACAGATATCAGGTGACCGAAACTCTGTTTAGTGTGCAAACAACTTTTACCTATCTAGAAATAACCGTCATTTAATGAATTCGTTGTTGAGTAAAAATCCCTCGAAGCATATTATTTTTCTTCATGTTCTCAGTCTTTTCGTACAAGTAAAGAAGACAGAAGTTAATCACAAAAGTCCTTGCCAGACTTTTGAAGAAAATTAACAGTGGCTCTTTCTTTCCTTATCAGTCAGAATTCAATGACTGATCTGATTGATTGATTGACGTGTTAATACCACATTTAGTGCATTTTTGCTATTTGACATAAAAACTAAATGTGAAATAGCAACAGTAACCAACCAACACCAAAAAAGTAGGATAATCAAACATGTGATGATTTAGTGGTCTATACTTAGGTCTTTTTATTCCGTGAATTACTAAGTCAGACAGGCTAAGTTTAGCAGCTTATTTTGGAGTAGTAGGCTAATATCACTACTCCCCAGATAGAAGACAAGACATACTGTTTTACTAAAAAAAAGAGAGAATTGAATGTGGAGTGAAAAGTGCAGAAATACGCATAAAAATGTGAATAGGAGACATACTGACATAGAGAAAACAAATTTGTATACAGGTTGGCTTGAGAATACACCATTTATGGCATAATTTTAATTGCCTTTCAACAAAATTCCCCAAAATTATAAAATATAGATAAACTACGTAACATTGATGATGGCATCGATTCTTAATTCACATTAAACTAGCTTACAGATCAATAGTTAGTGTTAGTTAGTGTATTACTTGCTACAATAAATAAATAATGATGCATTCAGTCATCATGTGATGTATGACAGTTGTCAGCGTCCTAGATAGGTCACATACGTACACATAAACAAATAAACATAAATAAAAACAAGCAAAAAATGCAAACTGGAGAAACCAACACCAAATTCATATTTACACAAAGAAATCAAAACTTCCATTGAAAATTGGGCAGTCAGTGACTAGTGTCATACGTCTAGTCCTTTGTTCACTGCAGACTTAATTCTATCAGTCAGTTTTGTAATATGGCTGCTACCAATCTAGGTGGCTCACCTAACTACCTAGTATTTGATCAAAGTATCTAATACAATCCCACAGGAGGTCAATCATGGTGACTTTTCTCTGACTGCAACAGGTTGCAGATACGCCGTGCTGACGAGTGGCGACAAGCACTAGACCTAGGGGTTAGGTAGGGCTTTCCGAGGATTGCCTCAAACCACGTAATAACAATGAAATCAAAACTGCATTGAGTAATGTGTTAGAGAAATGAGTAAAGAAGTAAATGTCAGGTGGTACAAAAAAATTATGTCCTAGTTGAACAAAACGGGAACCAAAGCACTCAAAGATCATTATTTGATTCCTCTTTTCTATTCAGCTTTAGTCAAATACTAAAAAGTACAATTTGGTCAGTGAATGGTAACTGTCTAAACCTAAGTGTCGATGGAAATCGGTTGATCAGATATACAAAGTGATCATTAGTGTACGATCGATTCGAGCCAACAAGAGCGTATAGTAAGTAACCTAATGCCTAAAACTAAGTTTAAGGGTTTTCTTAGTGAACATCCATCTTGATACCTTCTTATCAGATATATTGTTGAGAATAAAGTCATTACTATCACTATTATTATTATTACTTTTTACACAAGCGGATATGTCATTTCTTCGACTGGCGCGGAATTATGCTCCTGTCCATCCCAAGCAAAATACTAAGCCACATCATCCTGGAGAGAATCAAACATGCCCTGGATGAAAACTTCGACCGGAACAGGCTGGATTCAGGAGAAACAAGTCATGTATTGATCAAATCGCCACATTACGGATCATCATTGAATAAAGCCTGGAATGGCAGTCACCTCTCTATCTCAACTTCATCGACTTTGAAAAGGCCTTCGACAGCGTCGATCGATAGGTGATTTGGAAACTACTTCGCTACTACGGGGTGCCACTGACAATTATACATCTCATCCAACAGCTGTACGACAATGCTGCATGCCAAGTAATCCACAATGGGAAACTTACGGAACCCTTCGAAGTGAGGACAGGAGTAAGACAAGCTGGCTGCCTACTGTCGCCAATGATTTTCCTGATTGCAGTAGACTGGATAATGCGACAAACAGCGGGCAATGAGGAAACAGGCATAAAATGGACCCACACAAAAATCTTGGAGGATCTGGACTTCGTCGATGATATATGTCTGATTTCCCACAAACTGGAAGATATGCAAGCGAAAAGCAACAAGTTGGCAGAAGAAGCATCAAAGATAGGACTTCAGGTGGACATAGAGAAAACAGAGGTGATGAAGATTCCTGGCCAACACCAACAGCAGCAACAACAACAACAGACAACAATCAGCATAAATGGGAGGAATCTGAAAGAAACAACCTCTTTTACCTACCTGGGAAGCATCGTTTCAACTACAGGCGGACGGAACTGACGAGGATATCAAAGCAAGAATCGGAAAAGCAAGACAAGCTTTCACTACTCTCAAGTCTGTGTGGAGGTCAACAACACTCAGCATCAAAAATAACATCCGGATTTTCAACTCCAATGTGAAGTCAGTCAGTGCTACTATACGGATCAGAGACTTGCACTGCGCGTCACAAAGAGCATCTCAAACAAACTACAGACCTTCATTGACAGTTGTCTTCGCTCAATACTCAAGATCAGATGGCCAGAAAAGATCAGCGACAGAGATCTCTGGCAATGAGCGAACCAACCAGGAACCGATTGTGAAACAAATAGGCAGGAAGAAATGGAGATGGATTGGCCATACTCTGAGGAAGCCATCAAGTGACATCACTAGACAAGCCCTCGAGTGGAACCCGAAAGGGAAGCGGCGAGTTGGTCGTCAGTGCGAGGGTGACTTGGAGGAGGTCATGTGAAGAGGAGATGAAAACGTGTGGGCAGACATGGAGCCAGGTGAAGACTCTAGCAGAGAACCGAACGCAATGGAATTAAAGGATACAATAATAATAATAATACTATCACACAGAGACTGACTTACAGACAAGTCGACGTAGGACTTTAAGCCGAACCACGGCAATCTACGTTGCCACACCACAAAAAGCATAAAAGAGGAGATAAACTTAACAACATTACGCTAAACAAAGACTATGGAACAGAGAATAATTTAATGGAGAATGGTAAATTTTCATAATGAAAGATGAAGACACACACACACACACACATACAGCTAATTCCAACAGAGTCAAGTAGTGAATGTATTCTACAGCACAACAACACAATGTGTTTATAAAGTAAGTAGCATAGTTTATAAGAAATGTATCTTGAGATAGTTAGCACCTAGAACAGAAAACTAACTCCTCAGCATTTATAAACATTATACACAAAGGATACAATATACACCTCCTCCTTCAACTGCTCCATTTGTACTAATTGCGCATATAGAAAATACCGTCAGCAACAAGATTAGATACGAAAGACACAGTTGTAATATACTCTCCAGTAGACCAGCATGAGCAACAACAAACCCTGAAAATGAAATAAGATTACATTTGTTCTAAAAAAAATTCACCTACCTAAGCGTAGAAATATAACACTACTGAACTGGGATAAAGTAACTGAGCAGAAAACACCGCCGAATGTGTTCAACGTACGACGTGATATGATGACCTTGTCATCAAGTGGCTTATTGTCGTTGACCATTTAGTTTTGTTTGTTAACTTTTACAAATCAGCATTACTTTAAAGACCAAAAAGAGATTTGCGATATCTAAAATGTGGAAAATAAGAGCAAATAAATATAAAGTTACAAAAATAACGTGTGGAATGCTTACCACGTAAGTACGAAGACAATGAATAGTAGATGTGGTTCATTGAGTTTAACGCAGGATTTTTAGACAGCCGGTCGCGAATTCTAATCACAGTCCACCTAATTTAGACTTGACAAATGGCCAGTGTTATCAGTTCACATGAAAAAATTGTGGCTCATAAAAAATAATTATTAAACGATATACTTGGTAAGTTATGTGCATCAAGAGATGCATCACAAAAAATAAAACAATAAATTGTTGCTTCATAGTTTGTGCAAGGACTGGGAAACGGCCCGGGCGCCCAGACGGAAGCAGGCGGTTGTCCTAAAGGCTCACCACCCGCACAGCCTTTGACTTGAAGTCTGATCCACAAGGCAGTGAAACAGCGTCAGAAGCTGAGTTCCCATAGCTGCAAGTTACCGAAACAGGTTCATATTCCATTTGATCCATTCAGACTCTGAATCCCATATACACCTTTGGTTTTGAATCAGGGTGTTCCAGCCCCCCCCCCCCTGTATAGACGAACATGTTCACCAGTCCGGTTTTAAGCACAAGACGTTCGCATCTTCCCTTTCACTCTTTTGAGGGACACCCATGCCGCGTGAAGGCGAGGAATAGGACTTCCCTGGCAGAGGCTATCGATGCGTAGCCACATGGGAACATTAAGAGAGGAAAACCAAAGTTTAAC
This sequence comes from Trichobilharzia szidati, assembly GCA_944472155.2. Taxonomy (NCBI): domain Eukaryota; kingdom Metazoa; phylum Platyhelminthes; class Trematoda; order Strigeidida; family Schistosomatidae; genus Trichobilharzia; species Trichobilharzia szidati. The sequence continues at coordinate 104,155,427 of OX235279.1, forward strand.
CACCCTCAACCGCACCAGGTCATTTATGGAGGTAATTGCAGCTCATAGACTGGTATAACAAATACCTGTTCTCGCAAACTGAGTCCTGATTACTCAGTTCAAAATCAATAAATATTTCCAATAGGTTCACAGTCTAACAGATTATACATGCATAAAATGACTAAGAATTACAAAAACAACTGCAAGCAATTTCCATCTGAGAAAAGATTCCAAAGTTTAAAAGTGTTTACAAACAGTTCTGATTCGACTAACAAACTTAATTGAAGAGTGTTTTCATAAACTCTCATCAAAGTTGCATATTTAGACAGCCACTTGGAAGCAGCATAGAAAGTGTTAAGATTTAGAGGCTAGTGTCACTTAGGAAAAATATATGTTAAACTGCATATCAGATATGGAAATGATGAAGTCCGTTAATTAGTAAATTAATCTCATGCAATACGCAAAGTATAGAAATGATTTGGAAATAGGAATATTAAACATAGGGGGAAATTTCGGATTTTCGGAGTGAGGTAAAGAAAAGGAAGAGTAATAAGAAACATGGTGTCACCATTTTATAGTCTTCTACTAGTAGAAGTTACATCAAGGCCTTCTTTCAGAAAAATCACTTATAAAACAAGTTTTGGGGAGTTACCAGTAATGCCTGACAATGCCATAGAACAGTGATAAAAATAATAGCCAGCATAATAGAACATAGGATGAATAACGTTCCTGAATTACACCAATTGGCTGATAATGGAGTTATATAACCCGTAGAATGCTGTCTGTAGCAGGAGTAAAATAAGAAAGTTGTGTGAGTACCTTTAAACGATCATCAGAAGTGATTTCCGTTTAAAATGTCATCAAGTAACCTATTATGTGATAAAACTCAATCAGGATAGTCCTGTTCCACTCTCACTGAGAAGAGCTACTTTTTCACCAACATAAATTGTAGAGTAAGTTGATGTATAAGCTTACCCTTTTGTTATACATGTCATACTCCCCTTAAAATACGAGAAGCTCATGAGATAAAACATTACGTAGATACTTTCACAGCACCAAGAACCAGGGATTCAATATACTGAACACAGAAACAATATGGTCCTAATTATTCAGTGGTGCGGACAGAGTAGGAAGTTAGAGTATACTGCTACGTTCAGGTATTAGCGCGAGTTCCACACACAGAGAGACAAATATAATTACAGTCCAAGGAAAACAAAATTCCTTTAGATTTCTCCTATGTAACTTAGCACCTTAAATGTAACTAATTATCTACAAATACAAAAGACAAATCACACGATGTATATTGCTCAAAAGCCTCAAATCAAAAGGCAACAATCGTCCAGTTATCATGTGAATAGAGAAGAGAAGAACATGAATGTGAATTCATCTAAATGTTAGGATAACACCAGTTTACCTGCAACTATTGAGTTCATATTATAAATGTCTGCAAATAAATCATTCACTCTAAAATTTCTGAAAGGCTGAGGCTGAAAATCTCATGCTAATATCAACAAAGGTCCAATATCTTCAAAAGACTGCAGCACACCAGGTTTCGCTACCTATCTGTTTCAGGACGTTAAATGCTTTATAAGTATACGCATCATCAAAAGATAAGACTGCAATTAAAAATAAGTAGTGGATAAACCAGTTTGACAAGATTTTAAAAAGCTGAAAGTAACTCTGAGTATAAAAAGAGCCCTGACAACACTTCCGCATGGTGCATTCCCTGTCCTTCGCTCAAAATATAGTACGGCCTTATTCTAAATAGTTGCTCAGTAAGCTAAATTCGGACACTGATTAACGACGAAAAATTTGAAGATATATTAACGACAATATTTAGTTTAATATATTAATGCTGTTAGAAGTGGTTCCGTCATCTAGACATACGAGGTTTTAGTATTAGAACAAGACATATAAGCGAAGAATATTGTTTTCAATTCCATCTTCTTCAGGCTTTGCTCTAATTTACATAGATTTATATATGAAAATTTTAACCAATGACGGTGATTCTGTGAATCAAATAATAATAATGATAATAGTAGTAGTAATAATAATGTGGTAAATATTTTGAACGTCATTAATAACGATGATTATAATGATAACAAAATATTGATAAAAGTTTATGCAGGTGGCGATAAAAATAACAAAGTTAGTAACATGTGTATATGTAGACAATTCAATAAATAAATTAGGTCAAATCTTAAAAGTTACGGAATACTAAAGGTGAAGTGGAAAAATAATCAGAGTTTAAATAAATATCATAAAGTATGAAGGAATTGGAGACAAAGGTAGAACAAACTTCTTTTGTATGCAAAGATAACGATTGTTCTCTCGAATTCCCATAGCTTCGGCTTTGTGTAAAAGACGGGTTCGAATTCCGTTCGAAAGGTTCGATGGAATGCGATAGATAATTTTGAAGGCATTATTTCTGTCCACTTGGTGAGCGCTATCAATCAAATGAGCCAAAATAGAACTTCTTATGGATTTTATTTGACCTTTTCCGAACTATGAAGGAAGATGCTCATTAATGCGTTTGTTAAGCTGTCTAGTTGTTCGCCCTATATAGCTCTCTCCACAATAGCAACTAAATTTGTAGATACACATAGAAGTGGCACAGATAGTTTGATTGTCTTTCGCTTGAGCAATCATAACTGGTCGGCTGGAAAATGGCAAACAAAGGGTGGCGGCAGTATAAGTCTGTTTTATTGCTCTCGGTAATCTCAGATGTAAGACTTCACTAGCCACGTACCCATTAAATCGCAATTTAATGAACAGTTGTTTCTTTTTAACTGTTGTCAGTTTCTCTTTATTGTACCCGGTGTTCATGTGTCTCTACTAGGATAACCCATTTGGACCAGCGTATTTCGGATGTATCCTAATTCATTTTCTAGGGAGTCATCTGTACAGATCGGTCTTGCTCTATTCGCCAGGCATTTGACCAAAATGATTTTGTATCGGATTGGTACAAAACTGAGGAAATGTGTATATTTGTCCTACAGGTGTAGGTTTTCTATAGACATCCGTCTTGAGTGAACCATCCTCTCTTCTGCTAAATTGAACATCAAGAAAGTGTAGTCTACCATCACGTTCTTCTTCACAGGTGAAGATGAGCGATGGATGTGTATCATTAAATTTTATTAACATTTCATTCTTGTCAGCTTTCACATCAAGAATAATAAACGTATCATCAACATAACGAAAATAAGAATCAGTTTTATCTATTACTTGTTTTAATGGACCATTTTCAAGCTTAGCGAAAAAGAAATCTGCCAAAATTAGACCCAATGGAGAACGCATGGCAATACTGTTGATTTGTCTGTAATAAAGGTTGTTGAATGTGAAGTGTACATTCATAGTACATCTTGGAAGTAACTCTTTCAGACTAATAACTGGAATTCCGATGTCGAACTACATATCTAGTATCTGTTGGGATATGAATTCCACAGTCTCCATAAGTGGTATATTGGTGAACAGTGATGCGACATCTAAGGATAGCATTTGCTTCTCATTTACATTAATATCATGTACGTAAGAAATGAATTCAAAAACGTCTTTAAAACTATGATTGGAGGAGTTCACCTAGCCACTTTGCTACTCCATAGTTGGAGGAATTAGACATGTCTAGGACTGGGCGAAGAGGAATTCCTGGTTTATGTACTTTAGGCAGACTGTACAAACGTGAAGTATTACTTCCAGTAAGTTTAAGACGGTTGTAGGATGAGATTACTCCACTTTTCTCAGTTCATTATGTGTGCTTGTTACCTGATTTTCAGCCTTTCCGTCTAGGTCTCTTGGGTTGTTGAGCTTTTGGAATTTCGCTCCATCCGTGAGAAGAGAATTCATTTTGTCAACACTTATTCATCCGTACTACTAAGACTCCTTTATCAGGCCTACTGATTATAATTTTTTCGTTGTTCCTTAAATTTCTTAGGGCTTCCCGATGCTGTTTAGTCAGCAAGCTTTTACCAGTATGACTACTGTTTTTATACTGCTGACAAACGTCGACCAGTGTAGTTTTAAACCTAGCAACTTCATCGTCTGACAATGGGATCAGATCTTTTGTTTGTAGGAGGAGTTTTTGAAATGGATATTGGTATAGAGTAGTTAATCTTATATCCTTGGTCATAAAATTTAAGACCCCTTGATAGTGCTTCTAAATGTAATTTATCCAGTGTAACACTTGAAAAATTTTGGACATACCGATAAGGGTCTGAAGAGAAATCTTTGTCAGGATTTTGACTGTCTACTGATTTAATAAGTTTAATTCGCCTTTTCTCTGCTCTGTTTTGGCTAACTCGACATATTCAAGGAAATCAAATAATAAATCTTCAGGAATTTCATCAACCGCAAATTTATTTCTATATCCAAAATGTGAATTTTTAAAGAGTCAAACTGGTTAAGTGCATATTGAATTGTCTACATATTCACAAATTACTACCATCGTTATCCTTATTGTCACCTGCATAAACTTTATTGTCATTATTTTGTTGTCATTATAATCATCGTTATTAATGACGTTCAAAATATTTATTACTATATTATTATTACTACTACTATTATCATTATTATTATTTGATTCACAGAATCACCGTCATTGGTTAAAATTTTCATATATAAATCTATGTGAATTAGAGCAAAGCCTGAAGAAGATGGAATTGAAAACAATATTGTTCGCTTATATTTCTTGTTCTAATACGAGTTTTTTACGGTACCACACATAGGATTACCGAACATCAATCCGCCTAATTTTTTTATCTGTAAAACAAAGTTATCTGAAAAATTGTGTTGAATGTCGCGCTTTGCGAAAGGCAAGGACTTTAAGATAGTGTGTAGTTTCCTCTGATAAAACCATAAAGTAAAATATAAACTTTCTAGGATGTCATGATAGCATATAACACCAGACTTTCACACGTTTTTTCGTATTCATTATGTCAATTCAAGCAAGTCAACTGTAATCTCAATATGATAACTGATTCGCTCACAAAAACTCAGTCAAACTCAGAGGTTAATGAGAGATAAATGTATGCTTTCGCGCCACAGTGAGTGTATTTTCTTAGTAATTTAGATTAAAGTGGCAATTTAAACCTGTTTTAGGATAAATAAACTCATGATGGATTAGACGTAAGAGTTTATCATATATTAATGTTGAAGATGGTCCCAAGAACAATGATGAATTCAACGTATGAACCTCAGTGCAAGTAAACAGATTATTTTTAGTTGTTAATGACAAAATTGCCCATCTTTGCGGACTTACAACTGAATGCAACGGAACACTCCTCAAAACCACAGGAATATTTCCAATGACGAGCCGTTGTCGTGACCTAGACACTTAAGAAGATAAACGCCTACGATTCCCAATGCTTGCTTTAGGTTCTCAGAAATGAAAAACTAAAGGGCCATGATTTTTGGCCATAAAACAATCTAATGTCTCATAAATCGATTATGAAACGTAAAATGGAGATGAAATGACATAACAATAGAGAATTAAGCAAACATTTACAATGAATACCACCCAATGTTGATTAGTATATTGAAACTCAATTATTAATAAAGGGCGACAACTATACATTTGCGTAACACTTGCTTTCTGAACAACGGTCAACGACGGCAAGTGAGGTCAATGTGTTAGGATATAGGTGTGTAATAAAACTAGCGTGATTCAATTTTGAGAAATTTCCTAATTATTGAATCACTGCATTTCCATGAAGCTTTACTGTACTTTTAGTGGATCCTAACTAGACAGTGGACGCAGTCAAAGAAAATTATAGATAATATTTATTGGAGTTACGTAATCATACATTGGCTGAGAAGTTATTACTGCTACTAATCAAGCCATGCTTTCGGATTGGAACACAGACATTCATTGATACTTTTCGACAGAATTTCATGCTCTGGTATTCTTTTTATCTGATTTCAAAAATTCCTGTAAGCTTTCGTCTCCTCATTTCACAATCTCCACTGTATCACTTCAGGACGCTAGAACTGTTGCTATCTATTCTGGTTCACCTAGACGGCCTAAAAGAGCGTATATCTAGTTTACCTTCACTTCATTTTGCAGATTGAATGAATGACAGCTATTGGCTGCCATTCTGCTGAAGCACATTGTAACCACGCTTTTCAGTCATGTTATTCGATCTTCGCTATCAAGTGAAGAGAGCTGATGATGAAAGTCTGTATCAGCCTGTTGCAGGTACTCTTACCGGATCAACGCCAAATATCTGAATTCTATAGAAGCCCTGTATTCACATCAACATTGAGTATTCGGATTCTGTTCCTTAATATATGCACTATAAATTTCATTTCTTACTTTCTCAGTGCTATGTCAATGGGTCCCTACTTGAACTACCTATTACTGAAACGATTCTGCCAAGTTTAATTATTATGACGGCTACATCTAGATATCTCCAGCTGGCAGTGATTGCTGATTGCTGTTGTTGGCGTGGTCCCTTTGTCTTCTCTATGTTCCCCACTGAATTATCATCGCTTTCGAATGTGAACAAGACTGAGAAAACATTTGTAAAAATTATATTTATAAAATCTCAGCGAAATTGAAATGATTAATTCCAACGTTCCGTTTGGCAATCTGATCCGAACTTCACAATTAGACTATTAAACTGTATTTACATGCGTGAACTAAATATTTTGGATGGCATCGAAATGACGTTATTATCAGGTCTTCTTGAAAATTTTTCTTGGAGACTGTGTTATGGCCAGTCAGTGAGACGACCAGAGTTTCCATCTTTATTAAAGGTATATAGACGACGCCTTATATATTGGTGATGATGATGGCTTTTTGAGCAGATTTTTGATTGCATCTAGTCGCTAAGCGGTGGTTCAGCAGTGGAGTTTTCGTCGACCACATGGTCTGGGTTTTATCCCCGACGGACGCTTTACAAGACCTCACTCGGCTAATAGTAAAACCAATAAAGAGAGAGGGCTGAGCGTGAGGCTAACAAGCCCACTCTGTAAAAGACACCACTGCTACTAAATATTCGACGCTGAGGCCTTTCTCCCTATGTTCCACCCGGAATGGAAAAGATTAAAACTAAAAAATAGTTCCCAATCCTAAGGATAAATTCTACGCTTGGCACGGAAGATCAACTTAAAATTCATCTTATTGATGTAGAAATATCATGTGAGATTGATGGGAGTTTGAATTGGTCATATTTGTTGGTCTGCATTATTCCCTGGTTTATCTTAATTTTACATCCACCTGAATTCATTATGTGTACTCCATACTTTCCTAAAAAGGCAATCATCCCTAAGAATCTCAATGTATGCTCAATCATGTTTTCAAGTAGGTGTCAATCCGTTGTTTTGAACACTAGAATCAAATAGAGGGGAAAATATTGTGAATTACTAGGCAGATCAGTGAACCTTCAGTTGATACATTATTGTTGATTACATAACTCGAAGATTCGGCGACAAGAAATTGCTGAAAATTCTCCATTTTCCAGTAAAAATCTATTATTATTGAAAAGGTTACGGAATTCTCAGCTAACAAATCTTTACAGCTGGGTAACTCGGTCGAAAATGAAATCTAAGACGGTCATTGGCCAGTCACGTTTGACCCATATTCATTCTAAGTGCTGTGGAGGAAGAGTTAAATATATGAAGATAAATCCTGATCGAATAAGGATTCCAGCTAGATTTTACAGAAAAAATATACAAAACCGGTAATTGAAAATCAATCTGATGCTCACTAGCAACTGGCCCTATTCAGGCAGTGACCTGCGGTTCTAGAAGGAAACCGTGACCAGTAGGGTGCAGCAGTTTGAACCTGAGGCAGTAACTCATTGAAGAAGACATAGCGAAATGGTCGCGGTATGTCGTGAATTGGCAGAAGTTAGAATTCATGGGCCATTGGATCAGGCCCCGTGGCTTAATTTTCTACGAGCTCGCCTAGTAACCAGAAGGTCCTAGTTCCGAACCCCAGTGGGTGAATACTGCTGAAGAGTCCCAAACTAGGACGAAACAGTTGTCCAGTACTCCCAGGTTTTCCAATGGTTCTCCGACTGATGTCAGCTCATGGTGAAATCTTCCAAACAAAAAAATATACACTTAAAATTGTAAAATGTAATTCAATGTCTATATCAAGGGGAATACAATATGTGAACCTTCAGTTCAAATGTGACTTGGAAGAAGGTTCTCAGTTTATGAAAATGAATTTCGCCACAGCTGTGATTGGAAATTGAAGTTTCTAGTTAATTCTTTGTGCTCAACAAGTTGATGGAAAAGATACCCCAGGTTGCCACTTCACTCGCCTCGACGCATTTATGTATATCGGTCCGTTTTTGAGGGTGTAAAAGCAATATCCTGCGCAGATACGAAAAATTGTGGTGGATATAGAAGAAGCATAGAATTTCTTCAGTTGTTCCTCATACATTTGTCTGTACCTTGGGAAATAATCTACCAAAATCGTCTCGTATCCAACTCGTTTGTACTGATGAAGCTCCAACTATCGAAATATAAAAGCCGAATCTTTAGACACAGAAAATCTTTTACAATCACCACTTCCTTCAAGGTCCAAGTCCGTTTTTACTGTATCATTATAACCCCCACTGCTGCTGTGATCTCATCAATTTCTCGTTTAATTTATAAAATCTGTATATCCACGACCTGTTATTCCTGCTTTAACTTTTGTTTTTTCTCTCTGAAATAATTCTGGTATTATCTCATTTGCCAATTTCATTTATTTGAATTCATTAAGCATTTTTCAGAGTTTCATTGTGATTCTGACCTTGTTACGAAACTAGCTGCATAGATATATTACACCCACTTCTCAGATAAGTACATTCATTGAGCTGTATTATAGGATACGTAGACAACAGTAAAAAATAAACACATATAAATTTTTTCGCGATCCGCACTATTACGGAAAATATCATCCATATACATGATCCTACAGCTTGATAATAAGGCTGTTACTAAGAGTCTCTTCTGCGATACATGTTTTTAAAATTTTCTACACATTCTAGCAGGAAATTTTCATGAACTACGTATGTGACATCAGTATATCCAAAGTAAGTTTTTCGTCGATTTCAGACCTTCGCTTTGCACAGCTGAGATCAGAGGTGAAGAGAATTTGCAGATACATGTCTCTGTTGAGTATCAATAGATACACCAACTACCCGAATCGGTGTCATCCATCCCTCCCTATATTTGAGACGTTTTAGCTTTGCTTCTTGTTCATCAACCATGAAATTCGAACAAGAATTGACAAATTGAAGTACTGGTTTGACACACTAACTACTTAAGATTTTTAGCAACTATTTTTGCCTTCATTCGGTGAATTAAAGTCACTTAGGACACTAAATAAGTTGACGAATAGAACTTCTTTATCACTTATTTTGAAAAATTCAGTCTGAAAATGGAAGTTGGGTGCTAGAGAAATGTCTTTTCTCACGGTCTGAATTCGTTCAGAACTTGGTGTGCTAGAAACGAACCACCTGGAATATTCTGGAAGGCGGTCTAGCGATTTATATCCACCAATAGATCAGACAGCTGTGCTGTGTACTAAAGATCCTACGATATCCAAGTAATTGACAACATTATCACAGTAACTACCTTCTGTTCTAATTTTAAACATAAGTAGTTTCGTTCATCCAGTTTAGGTAATCTGAGAAGATGCTGGTATGAACGCAGCTTTATCGGTTGACAAGGAAAAGAGCGAGATTTCAAGCATACTCTTTAAAATTTCAGCTGGGTCATTTTCCTTGAGATTCGGCGAACAATTATCCCTAAGCAGTTCATTAATACAAAAGAGCGTGCAGTAAATCACCTTTTCAGGACATATGCTCACCTTCTCCCACACAAAAGTTCAAGTTCAAAGCTTTCGGTAGAATAGGACAGTATCATGTAAAAAATACCTTGATCTTTCTATGCATAAGGTATGTGGCCTTTACTTCAAGGCATTCTTTATGAGATGGAAATCAACTGCGAAATTCATATCTTCAAAAGTTATCTTGTCAGTCCAGCCTTCCTCGGTCTCCTCATGATCCAGTTCACCATAAACGTGGATAATAGCTGATGACAGTAGGTAACCTCACCCATTACCTGTTCTCTGTTTAAAGGCTTCTCTGTGCCTTCTGTTTTGAATAACCTGGCAGGTGGCATCATCGTACAGCTGTTGAATGAGTTTGTCAAATGTTTGTTGCGCTCGGTTGAGAGATGTCTCTCAAAAGAGGAGGTCTTTGAATATGCAAAAACTTATTCCTATAGAGCCACAAATAAACGCATCCACACCACAAATACCAGTTATTACTGGAAAGAGTAGAGATACATGTGATCTGTATTTGTGTTGTTAAGTGTGTCTGCCCATGACCTCATTGTGATGTAGAGCTTCAATATAGAGTCTCACGTTCAGCCTTTTCCTTGGGATTAGATAATTTTAGAAACTATGAGTTTTTCCTGGAATTTCATATTATTCACAACGAAATAGGATGGGTCTCCTTCGAAGAAATAATGACCAACGCATGTATAATCTTTGGTGTACGTGCTGTTCTTGATCTACGATCAATATGAGCCCTAGGATTACATTACTCTGGCAACTCAAGTTTCACTAAGTAAGTAATTATGAAGACGAACAGTCGAAAAATTCAGTGACTGGATCGGAGGTGGAAGTGTTGAAAGATTGATAGATAAAACCCAAATCAGCAATTTGTTTAAATTCCACTACAAAAACAAACTCAACAAGATTTGATACCCAACATTTTCTGTATTTTATTTTCGTCAGTGAGGAGCCCACTTCGGTACCTACTTCATGCATTGCACGAACTTTCCCAAGTGCACACCAAATTTACGGCACAGCAAAAGTTATCCTGTAACTCAGGGTCGACGTCTCTATCCCTGATTATTTAAAACATTGTAATTGCAACAAGATCGTCCTTATATACCAAAACGCCTAATGTTCAACCATAAACATATATATATATAGGTAAAGAAAAATACTGGTGATTGGTAATCGCCGCATTTCACCATCAACTACAAAAATGGTAGGCTATGTGAATGCGAAGATTCTTCAGCAAGCTGTTTTTGGTTTTGTCGTGAATAGAAAGCTTGTGGTGGACCTAGCAACTAAGTATGACTATACACGCAATTAAAAATGACAGAACAAATACTAACCTTGACCAGTTACATCCTCTCAAGTTTGTTAAAATAGAATTGGGGGACTGTTGTAGGATATAACCGCATATTAGATAAATTTATTTGATTTACTACACAGCGATAAAGTACTGACAACTATATGACGGTTAGACCATGATTTCTTAGTTATGATCCTGTCAGTGTTTTCATAAGTCTCTGCGAATTGATTTATGTAGTCTTACTCCTGTTAATTTTTGCTGCTTTTTTGTATATATCTAGCATAGATAAGACATCAGTTTGTTTGTTGCTCAGACGAATAGCCTCGGTTCTTATTTTCTACTTAGTGTGAATCATCAGATTTTCTCCATATTGCGTTGTTTTAACCATCTATTTATGGCTATGGTCGCGCGCTCCTTGAATACGACGTGCATTTTTCCGGAGTGGCAATAAACGTTATAGTGATATATTATCGCGGAATGTATGGGTTATCGTGTTCACGCCTATAGAGGCGTTATAAGCGTTTACTTTTGTGAAAGTAGATAATATATAACTGGTTTCAGGCTTATATAACCGAAAAAGCAACATTTTCCAGTATTTTGTTCGTATTAATGGAAGAAAATGTCATGATATCGCAGAGTATGTATTACTTCAATACCTCATCGTATATAAGAAATTTAGCAAAAAAAGACTATTCTTCGCGTTTTAGAGCCTTAATGGTCTATTATTTGCTAGGTTTTTGAGGAAATATAGGTTGAAAATTAGGTGTATACAATGGTTGTTTTCATAGCAGTTATTCTATGATAAGGAGACATTTGAAGGAGAACTAGCCCACTGACACAAGTGAAATATACGTTTTGAGGATACCAAACACTTTTTTATCATCATCCGTGATGATTGAAATATTCCATAACACATCGAAGAGAGTATGCGATGAATGAGGCAATTTGCTGAATTTCCTGGTGATTTTATCCATTTCTCTGAAGTTCCTATTTTAAATGGCTCAGTTGAAGATGTGATACTAGTTTAATTTACATTGTCACATAGAAATTCGGGAGACCGTAATTGCTGAGTGCATTACATTGCATCAGATTATCTCGATATCATTGTGCATTTGTGCCAGAAGAATAGTATACATGGTGCTTCTACAATGCCAGACTGCTTCAAATTCGAATCACCTTTCTGTAGAATAGTAGCTCGCAGGTATGTCCTACAACTACTAAACGTGTTACTTCAGTTATATCAGTCTTACGAATTTTTCATGTTCACATCACTAACATATTCTGAGATGCTTAATGAATTACTTGTGACTATGAATGACATGGAAGGTGTACTTATGGCTCATGTTTCAAAAGCATTTACTATGAAACAAGTTATCTGTAGGGATTTTGTGATGTTTAAGTTACAATGCTTGTGTGTATGTAGTTACTGCATGCTATTGTACTTGAAGGGAAAGTGAAGATATGATAAAGTTTTCTCTAAAGTCACTATGAATACTGCAAACTGTTGCTAAGAAACAGCATCAAAGGAATAAGTTCCGAATAGCTAGAAAACACTACTGCAGTTTCTCAGGATGCTGTTCTCCTCATGGAATACCTTTTAATTGTGTGAGGGAATAGCACTTACCGATATATATGCAGTGTTCATTGTGAAGGGTCCGGAGTTTAACTTTTATTGTAATCTGTTGTAATTGCTTGTAAAATAAATGAACAATCTAAGCTTTTGAAAAAGTTTTAATTTACGATACTTCACGATTGTAATTTATAGCCTAACTTATTGTACCTGTAGAGATGTCATGCATTCCTTGTAAACACCCATTTATACAGTATATTAAGTTATTATTTGCTTGGTGCTATACTTTAGAAGAAGAACAATGTATGTCACAGTGAAAACCGCAGAAGAATGCTGTCATGACCAAAGAATGAGAAAGGAGAATGAACCTTTTTTCAGCAAAGGTAGGAGAATATGAAGCGTTTCACTTTTACATTACTTATTTCTAACTTCAACGATTTAAAAATTATACTTTATTATTTACTTGTAGATGTTCGGTCAAGTCAGTCAACCAGGTCACAGCAATTACGCATCCTCGCAGTAATTACGAAAAACAATTGTGTGAAGACATTCGCTTAATATTTTTCATGAAATATATTTAACATCCTGCTTACCATACTTTTCTTATTCTATCTCAGTGAAACTAAATTTGTCATTATGACGAGATGTAGGCCTGAGAAACTAATTGTAGGCATAATTCAACGTCGGCGATATCTTACTAACATTGCTACAGCCCAACCTATTAAATTATTCCTCTCGTGTAGACTTCAGTTTACACTGTATGTTAACACCCGTAGTCATATGGATTGACATCTTGCTTTAAGTGAAATAGTAGTAATACAGTGCTTTTGATTACACTTAACTTCATACGAAATCGAAGTCAACTGCAGGGCCCTAAGTTCTATTCTTATTTGTCAAACACTGAAGTTAGGTATTTTTGTCATTAGTCCCTACAGATTTATCTATGACTAGGAGACGTAATCTCAAATTTTTTTCGACGTGACTGAAGTACTTATAATTCACGACTTATATCGGTGGAAAGTGTTCCTACAGATTAGCACTTACGTATAGTAACGGATTCATATCCTAGGGAGCACCGGTCTAGCATGCCGTACTCCCAAGGCGAACACACCAACAGAAAGACAACAATCTTAATACGAAAAGTTTATTCTTATTGTAATACGAAAGTATTTAATTTACACATCAAGAACATTGTTGATTTCAGCGATTACTTTTCCAGCGAACTCTGCGGCAAACGTCCGTCCATATTTGTCACAAATTCTCGTCAGGCCCGCATTAATAAGCCTCCTATTGGTTACGTATAAGTCACATTGATTTCGCGGCACAATTGCTGACGTGCTTGGAATTGCGTAGGAGTGGCGAGACCAAGTCCATCGTTTACACTGCTGCAGCACATGATTAACTACAAAAGGTGCAACGGTAAACGGAAATAGAATTATGCACACAATATTAAAGGATAAATAATGACAGTGCTTACGTCCTGTTTTCAATTAAGACAAACCCTTATGAAATATATATACATTTTAGTATCTACGAATTTCAGTCAGTTAGGAGTAGGTTAATATGCATTAACTATGGAGACATAAAATAGGGAATACTTCAGGTGGCAACCTAGTATATCTTACGTGTAAATGAATATACAAGTTTCAAAAAAGGGTATTTTACCTGTGAAACACGCCGTTTTTAAATGCACCATCAGCAAGTGTCGACAGGGATACCGACAAGTCTGGAACGTCATACAAGTACATGTGCATGCGCGCAGATCCACCTCTACTGGTCTCCCATTGTCATCCAAGAAGATATAATCAAAACCTTCTAACTGAAAAGAAGTCCATCGTCGCTTAGCATAATCAGCGATCACTTTCTTCGCAGTGTATGGCGTCAGGTGGCGTAAAATTGGTATTATGCGTTCGGAACATGAATACTTGAGGGAACGCGACTGAGCAATCATGGACTCCTGCTCTATTCTAGAATTACTAAGTTGAAACCATTTGTGAACCTTCAGCATGCTTTGATGCAGACTATCTGATCTAAGCAAGTACCGCTTCATCTGCTTGTGAGAACTTTCTACTCGATTGTTGGTATCATTACCCAAAGTCAGTACATGTTCCCTGAAAGCTGCTGCCCACAAGTGTCGTCGACTCATCCAACGACGTTGTAAATACTGACTGACACCAACATCCAATCTGCTAATAACTCTGAAATAGAAGTTAAATCTGGAAAAATGAAAATATTAAAGGCATTACTCAGATCTCCTTTTACACTGAATTAAGCGACATAAGTAGTTCTTAACAATGGGATTCCGCGTCTAAAATTGAAATTTTAATTATGCTTTTAAATAATTTACTTTACGACAAAATGCACGACAAACATGAAAAGAACAAAGAACAATGTGCGCTTCTCTGTGTGTTAACTTCACTGCTCCTACTTCGGCTTGCGCACAATCCATAATGAATGTTTCTGTTTTAGAGGTGTCTTCCATTATGCTACGAAACGAGTCCAAAATCCAAACAACATCACGCTTGAATTCCTTTCGCGTCCAAGCAAATAGAACCGGTCTCCCACGACCAAAATTATCCGTTACAACTAATTGAAACAAAGAATACCTGCATGTTGATTAATTAATTAATAAACTTACTTCCCTTTATTTGTGTTATATGTAGAATCGATGCCAACAACCTCCGGAAACCGTTTATACAAATCTATTTGCTCATAAGTAGAAAAACAGACTCTCATCAGTGAATTCCTTATCGGTTCATCTGAATAATACTCCAATAACTTCCCACGGGACTTAAGGAATTCAAAAATGTCATAACGGCTCGATATACCTGAAGTAGTTTACATTTACACTAACGTTACCTTTATTAACTGAAGCTTTCAGATTTCTAACGTCATTAAGAGTTATGTCCTTGTGGAATGTTTCCTTAACATGCAGAATTATTTCATCTGATGAGTGTGATTGGTGAAGAAGTGGTTCTACATTTTCTTTCTCTTCCGCTGACAGTCGTCTAGAACATGGATCATTTTGCATATACACCCTGGTGCATGGATGGTTGTGGACCATTTTGTGGGATGTTATCACGTATTCACTATAACGCAGAATTACGCGAAATGCAGACAGACAGTTGCAACATTTAGACCTTAAACATACATATTATCATAATACAATTCCTCTTACGACTTGTTTCGCAATTTCAGGCCAGCTTTTCCACGGTTCACGCCAAAAGTGCATTTAAAATAAACGTAAGCGTACTTATATCTGTCGTCCCCTGTTGTTTTGCTTTGAATATGCACATAGTGAGTGCAGGACAACTACATTGTTAGCATTAAATGACTTCCTCACTTGTTGAAATTCTCCTAAGGAATTCTCAAATTCCTCCCAACTAAAGAAACGCCTTCCCAGCATAATTTCATCGAAAATTCCACTGACGTCAGCAGTACTTTCACCCGCATTGCCTACCTGCAATAAACTAAAAAGGCGTTGTCAATTAGCATCCATCTGTGTCGCAATATCCATCAATAAAATGCTACATGTATAACCTAAAATCGAGAAAAGCCCTCGAACTCACGGATTCCTTGACATCGCCAGCAACCGATAGGCCAACAAACAGAATGTATGATAAACCAAGCCTGGTACATGCACAAAATAAGTAAAATAAAACGTTAGAATACCAATATTTTACATTTATATTCATCAAACATGCTTGCAAACAACGCATGCCGCAACCACGCAAACCTGCACACGGCATGACCTACCGAGGACAAATTGAATGTCAAACTCTCCGCCACTGTACTAGCCAATCAAAGCTGAGAAAGCCCTTAAGCGCGTAAGATATAACACTCTATAACGTATATTCTCACTCTTTTTCCGTCTAACAGGAAATATCCACTTTTGTGAATAATTCGTTTGGGAAACCTTATCTTCCTATCCGGCGAATTTTATTCAACCATTTCTTCTTCACCGAGCCTGTGTTTGGTACTTCCCACTGTCTCGAACTACTGCCCAAGCTTCAGGTGCTACTTCTGTAGCAACATCCCCCTCACTCTTTCAAATATACAGGACTTGTTGGTCTGTTACGTGATTGTTGTGAAGCCGAATAACCCGAAAGTTACAGGTAAAGTCAAAAGCTTTTATTTATATACTTTATCTTTCTGTTCTGTGCTTTCTACTGTCTTTTGCCGTCAGTCTATTGGACAAAACTCCACTGTCTCTTATCATTTAATCATCCGTATTATTTTAGGAGTAAAATGACTATAGATTCTCATCCCAAGATAAGTAATGTGAGACCATACACCGTAGTCACCAGAGCTTCAGCCAAACTAAGCAAACAGGTGAATAGTATGACACCTATATCCACAGTAGGCCTTGAAACAAACAGGAAGGCCAATAAGAAACGTTCACGACGTCGCAAGACGACGAAAACGTTCCCCAAGAAGGCAGACGATTGCAAGGTCTGCAATTCTATTGTCGAACAAGCAGACTCTGCTTTCGAATGTAACTTTTGTGGGCAATGGGTACATTGTAGATGTGACACCGGAGTACCAAAGGTATATTACGATTTTATGCGTAAGAACCCATGCCCATGGTTCTGGTACATATGCCCAAGTTGCCGTCCTAATGCAGCCTCGTGTAGTTCCTCGAAAGCTACAGATGGCATAGAGATATCAGGAAAAAACGTGAAACGTTTCACTCCCATCAACTCAGAAAACAGCACAATTGCATGTAAATCGGGGATACCAAAATCCACACCGGTTATACTTGCAATTCCTGCCATAACTGCCCCAGACACAGAGGTTGAAGCACCAAGGGTACCTGTCGCCGGGAAAAGACCCTTACCGTCCACCAGTAAAAGTGGCCACAGCACTGCGACACATAATAATACCCAGTTGCACCAGATGAAACAAAACGGTCTTAAGGGAGATGACAAATGTGCGAGGACCGAACCTAAATCCACGGTCAGTCGATCAAACTGCGTTATCCTCTTTAATGTACCAGACTGTAGCAGTAGTCTGCTGGAAAACAGGGCCCTGTTTGATCAGGAACAGTGGTCCAACTTATGTAGCACACTGGGTATGGACATTCAACCAGTAAAACTGTGCAGACTGTATAAGGGCACTGCTGCTCCTCAAGGCAAACCATCCCCACTGAGGGTAACACTAGGCTCTGCCTAAGATGCCGAAAAAGTTTTATTGACTTCCCAAGTCCTTTCTATAGGGAGGACCTGCAATATACGTGTTAGGCCAGATAGGCCATGGAAGGAAAGACAGATGGCGAGGGAGTCGCCAGAGCTTATTCCTTCTGCCTCCATGGTTGTTCACGACATTCCTGAACTGGAAACTGGGAACGCTTGTGAGAAGCACTGTCACGATGTCCAGCAATGGAGATGGTTGGCATCCCAGATGGGTCTGGGAAGTTCAGGGGCTGTCCCTATTTTTAGACTGCCTCGACCCACTCACCTAATGTCAATTAACACCCCACGTCTGTTAGCTGTTAAGTTTAGCTCCCGAGACCACTTGACTACTGCTCTCCAGAGATGGTACGAGACCAAAGACAAGGTCAGCAGACACATTCGCTGCTGCGAGAGCCGGCCTCGTACCCAAAGGAGAGAGCAAACGTTGTCATAGAACATCCCCAACCCCTAGTCACAATACAGCGGTGCAGCACGGACGATGATAGCCAGTGCCATCCAAGTGCTCCGACTGAATCAGAAGAAAAAAACGCCAACAGGCCGGTTCCCGGGGAATCGGCCAACTAGTTCGTAGGATAACTTCTCAACCGACAGCCCACATCACGTCAACCACCCCCCAATACGAGGACGTGGTGAGACTGACTACCAGTTGCCTGTACAGTAATGTGAGAGGTCTAAGAGGCAAAATAGCTGAACTTAGATACCTACAATCACAGCTGAACTCCAAAATCATAATACTGACGGAAACCTGGCTAACCCCTACGGTGGCAGACAGCGAAGTCAGTATAAATGATATGGTCCTTGTCAGGCGAGATAGGGATCTGAAAGAAGGAGGTGGAGTCGCCATACACGTCGACAAACAGCTCAGATGTGTCCATGCAATCGACCCTCCCCTCATTGAGCTCCCTGACTCAATATGGTGCCATTTCACCGTTGGGTACTGTAAGTATCTAGTGGGCAGCATTTACAGATCACCTTCATGTGGAGCAGACCACAACCAGGTACTGCTGAATGCAATTTCAGCGACACATGACATGGGTTATGATCAAATTGTCATAGCTGGAGACTTCAATGCCCCATCTCTTAACTTGATGACGGGATGTGCCCAGGACAGATTTGATCGAAATCTGCTGCATACCATCACGGAGGCCGGAATTCACCGAAAATATCCGAATGGATACTAGATGGGGCCCAGATGGGAAGTCTTCTAGACTGGATTACGTGCTCACTAGTGACCAGCTACTAGTGGAAAACGTTCAGATCACGACTCCCATAGGTAGTAGTGACCATGCGGTCATAACATTCGACATAGTCCTCCGCGAGCGTTTACAGTGGGACAATACACAGCCCTATCTGTGTTATAACAAAGCCAATTACACCGAAATGCGAAGACTTTTGTCTGAAGCAAATTGGCCAAAAAATTGGAGAGCTTACAGTAGAAGAACACTGGAGAGTGGTAAAGGAGATCATTCACCAGGCGATCTCAGACACTGTTCCTTTGGTCACACCTAAAGCTAGAAAGCAACGTTCATGGCTAAAAAGGGGGACACAACGCCTTCTACAGGCGAAGCGAAAAGCCTGGTTTGCGTGGCGAGTATCGCAGAGTCAACCCGAACATGAAGAGTACCTCGAACTCAGGAATCGGTGTAACATACGAGTCCGGAGTGATAGAAGGACATTTCAGAGAAACCTCGCCAATAAGCTTCTCGTGAACCCCAAAAGCCTATACAGGTTTATGTCTGAAAGAAAACCGACCAACCAGGGAGCTTGCAATATAGTGGGTTCTGATGGGAAATCTCTTACTAGTCTTGAAATGGCAGAGACATTCAGTCTAGCCTTTCACAGGCAACTGAACAGTAACGAGGATTTTACCCTCACAAAACATCAAGATTACAATGCAAGACCAACGTGCGAAAACCTGCTGGGTACATTTCAAATTACACCGGCTATGGTACTCATAAAATTGGGAAAGTTGGCTTCGGGAAAGTCTGCAGGTTGCGACGACATAAAACCATCGGTCCTGAAGCAGTGTTCAGAAAGTCTCTGCCAACCCCTAAGCGATCTGTTTCAACACTCCTTTGATGTAGGGAAACTTCCATGTGAATGGAAACGAGCCATCCTATCCCCTATCTTCAAGGGTGGTGACCGGCAGAACGCGACCAGTTACAGACCAGTTGCGCTACTCCCAGTGATATCGAAGATATTGGAAAGTCTCATTGACGACCACATGAGAAAATACTTCGACGGGACTAACCTACTCCATGAAGCACAGCATGGTTTCAGGAAGGGAAGATCCTGTGTGACGAATCTTCTACTAGCTTGGAACGATTGGACACTATCCTGGGATGTAAAGGTACCAGTCCATGTGATCTTTCTCGACTTTGCGAAAGCATTCGACACAGTTCACCATGGTCTGCTCCTTCACAAAATAAGCAAAGCGGGTGTTTCTGGAGCACTTCTCGCATGGCTGGAAGATTATTTAGGCGAGAGAGAATTCTGCACCGAAGTCAACCGCATCCGATCATCCTGGCACACCTCGGCATCAGGGGTTCCTCAGGGTTCTATCTTAGGGCCGTTGATGTTTTTGATTTTTATCAATGACCTGCCCTGTCAACTGAATTGCTCTGCGCTTCTTTACGCTGACGACGTAAAGATTTGGAGAGCAATAAACTCATCGGAAGACTCCGACAGATTGCAGGCTGACCTGCAAACGCTGGGGGACTGGGCTCTGGCTAACGGAATGCCTTTCAACTTAAAGAAGTGCAAAGTAGTGCAACTTCATTCCGGCAGGTCACAGAGTGCAAATTACACCCTTGGTGGCCAGAACTTGAGTTGTGTGCCATCAGAACGCGATCTAGGCCTTATTTTAACAGAAAAGCTAGACACCAGTGTAAATTACACGAGGGACGTCGCCAAAGCTTACGGCACTTTACACTTTATGCATAGGCAACTGGGAGCTCTTACTCCTGAACTATTCCTAACGTTGTATACGACATACGTGAGGCCACTCCTTGAGGTGCATAATATCATTGCTCCTCCGCTACTCAAAAGGGATGCTAACATGCTAGAAAGTGTCCAGAGACGAGCGACAAAATGGGTGATCGGCCTCCGCAACAAATCATATGAGGAGAGACTGAAGAAATTAAGTCTTTTCACACTTAGTTACCGTAGTCACAGGGGAGACCTCATCACCGTCTATAAGATCCTAAATGACCAGGCCCATCCTAATAAGAGCATCCTGCCATTAAGTGATTATAGGCTTCCACGAGGTAACCCGCTAAGGATAGCACACCAGAGACCAAGGACTCGAGTGCGTTCACATTTCTTCTCGCTTCGAGTTTGCCGTCTCTGGAACGCTTTACCGGCGGCCGTAACTACAGCTCCATCTGTGGAGACTTTTAAGCGGAAGCTGGACAATCATGCAGAAATGCATGGTTTGTGTCTCAATGGCTTACCCTCTTAAAATTTGAAACCACATTGTCAATGGATAAGCATACAAGCTAAATCCCCACGACCCGTCCTGTCTTCTCCCACTGTACCGACTACTCTATCTTTTCTTTCTTTCTTTATTATTTCACTTATCTCAACCTATATTATCTACACTACAACCTATTATTATCATTATTATTATTACTCTACTTTTATGACTATACCGAATGACCAACGGGTGTTAGGTCAAACTCCATTCACGGCAGCAGCTGAGTCCTAACATACTGCACACTACAAACCACAATCTTGACCAATCCTCGCATCACTCCTCCTGGAGTCTACCAGAGCTAAAGCAGTCGAGTGGCGGGATTTACTACGCATAAGTTCACCGAAGATCTGGAACCTCTACCTTAAAATCAAGAAGCGAGCTCAAAGAAATCACTGGTTTATACTAGCTCGTAATCAGGATATTGGATATTGAATGGTCGGCCAGTTACACATAAGCGCGTTTTTAATTGGCTTTTAACTTATCGCTAAGTAGTGGTTGAAGCAATCAAAGTGTATTTGCCCATGTGTTATGAGTAGCAACATTAAAAACATTTTACAAAAAAGATTATGAGACTCAATCATTTGAAATGCTGAGCAATCGTATTGGTTACTTCAGGTTTATATGACTGTGGCGTCTATTCTTAGCTTTCTCGGTGTGGTTTTTCGTGTTTATGCCTAAAAAATGGGATTATAGTCGTCTGTTTTTGTTAAAATAGGAAATATGGAAGCAAGTTATGGGTTGTGTGATAGTAATACCCAATGCTTCTCTTTATTGCGGTCATTAATTACAAACAACAAAATGTTGTTGCCTAGAAATGTTTTTATCTCCTTGATAAATTATTACGAATAAAGGCATGCATACTCAAAGCTCTTGCAGATTTTGTGGCGACCTCAGGGTTTAATATTTATCAGTATATTTTGATTTTAACACCATGAATTGACTTAAGGCAGTCATTATTCTGTGAGATTCAAGCTTTTATTTTAGGACTTATGCTCAGATTTTAGTCACACATCTGTCTCATGAGAGTATGTGTGCGCCTTTCTTCTTTCGTCCAGACTGAATGAAGTTTTTCATCATACATCAATGGATTCAGATTCAGATTATAAGGATAGAAGGCTCTTGTTGCCTATGTTAATCCTCGCGAGATATATCTCTGAAGAGATCTAGTTTCTTTTTGAAAGCGTTCACTGATGGAGCTGTTACTACTGTATCAGCTAGGGAGTTGCAGTAGTTGACCACTCTATGAGAGAATCTAAACTCCAAACGTATTTTATTCGACCTCGGTTTGAGCACCTTCCTGTGGTGACCTCATAAATTTATCCGAGGTGGACAGAATAGGTTTGAAAGGTTGATCCCTAAATCACCCATTAATATACGATAAGCCAAAATTAAGTTGCCTCTCCTCCTTCGGTATGATAATGGGAAGACATTTAAATGCTTCATCCTCTTATCATAAGAAAGGTTTGATATATCACTGACTAATTTCGTTCCCATCTTTGGTACTCTTTCCAGGATATATGCCTCCTTTTTGAAGCATGGACTCACCGCTTGTATGCAGTATTCTCGATGAGGTCTGATATATGTTGCATAGAGTTCTTGCAACATACCCTCGTCTAATTTTTTGAAAGCCCTTCGAAGTGCCCATAGCATTCGAAAAGCCTTAGCTGCGGCTCGATTACGATTTGCCTATGTTTTTAAGTCATGGCTTACAATAATTCCCAAGTCCTTTTGTCCCCTAACATCTGGCAGTCCTGTATCTCCCAAGGAGTATGACGTGTAAGACTTCCGACCTAGGTGCATTACCGCACTTTTCTTGGAATTAATTTCCAGACTTCAGAGGTTAGCCCATTCGGCTAATTTACCTATCTATCTATTTTGTAGTACCAACCTGTCATCATTACTGTTTACGGTTTTCCATATCTTAATATCGTCCGCAAATAGTAAGGAAGATGAGGTAAGAATCTTCGGCACTTCATTTACGTAAAATAGGAATAGCAGGGCGCCACGTACAGTTCCCTGAGGTACTCCGCTTAGTACTACTTTCCACCCTTGACAGTACACCATTAACCCTTACCTTCTGCCTTCTATCTATCAGGTAGTCGCTGAACCACTCACATAAGCGTTGGTTTAATCCAAGACGTTTAAGTTTACTAAGAAGGGCCAAATGGGATACCTTATCGAATGCTTTACTAAGATCCATAAAGACAACGTCCAATAGATGGTACTTATCCCTGACCTCGACCCAATCTTCCCCAGCTAACAGTAATTTCGTCAAGTAGGATCGTCCTGGTCGGAATTCATGCCGTTCCAATGCCAGTAAGCCATGTTTTTCCATATGAGCTACGAGCTGATCCCTTATGAGTTTATCTTACACCTTTGCTATAATGCAGGTCAGACTTACAGGCCGGTAGTTGGATACTAACTGCCTGCTCCCATCTTTGAAGATGGGGCTTATAAAAGCATCTTTCCAGTCCATGGGTAGCCTAACCTGGGTCAAAGACATCTGCAAAATCTCCTTAAGTGGAATGTATATTATTTCTGCCAAAGAGATTAGCGGTCTAGGGTGAAGTCTGTCAGGTCCAGGTGATCTACCTGGCTTCAGCTTAGACAGTAATTTGAAAATCACTGCATCCTCTATCACAATTGTTGGCATTTTAGTGGCTACATCAGTGACCTCGCTACACCCCTGAGTGGTACGATTAGGCGAGAAAACATTGCAAAAGTATTAGGAGAGCTTCTCAGCTTTTGTTTCGTCTGACTCGACCGCCTCTCCAGGAATCATATTACCAATGAGCCATCCGACCGCGTTTTGCATTGATAGCGACAGTTTGTCTCTTTTTATAGCAGGATTATGATTCAGTATTTCGTACAATATTCAATCTAATTTACTGAGCAATAACAACAACAGAAAAATACATTACAGGATACACTTAACCAAAGCCGATAATAGCAACATTAGCCATTAGCAGAAACAGTAGGGTCAAAATGTTCGAATGTAAAATGATGAGAATACTGATATTAGTATTAATAACACAAATTTTCAAGATTATGGGGATAGTGTCCCTATGCAATTACAAATATGGGGAATAATTTGGAAATTTCCATGTTATTTACACAGTAGGTCGTAAGTTTTAAGTTTAACATTATCACAGATAGGTTATCTTTGAGTTTTTATATTTGGTAGTGCAACCACAAATCTTATTTACTGACTTCTAGTCCTACTAAATGAGATGCAAAGGAAAAGTTGTGAATAGAAAGGGTGCTGAGAGTGAGGCAGTATGGATTTGGACCATTTCCACCATAAGTTTAGGCGTCTGTTGACTATGATAGTAGTGAGCTGATTATATGGCATACAACTTGCCTTACTGAAAAACTTTAAAACCGTGAGAAATATGACACAGTCGTTTTTGAGTAGCCCAGTAAAGACTTAGGGGGTCAGTAAAGAACTATAGGTAGGATGCAAGAGTTAACAAATTGTAAGAGTAAAGGTTGAGTAAATCCAGATTTTTTTAACTTCCTAATATAGAAAGTTAGACTAAGCAGTTTTTTAGAAACAGACAGGATTTAGAGTGACCTAGAAATTTCAGAGGACAGAACTACACGAAGTTATCTTATGCCTGACTTCTCTGTATCAATGCCCTCTAAGCTACAAACACCGTGTGAACTAATACGTTCGTTAAGATCACGTTTATTCTTGTAGGTGAAATTAACTGCCTGACATTTAGAGGGATTTAACGTAATACCACTTTGCTTAGACCACTGGCTAATGTAGGAAAAAAAGGCTATTTAGTTTGAAACAGTCAGCTTGGTAACTAACTGGCAAGGAGACAGTAAGGTACTCAGGAAATTTAGCAGAGTGTTTCTTCTGACAAGGTAAGTCATGCAAAAAGAAAGAAAAAAGAGGAAGAGAGAGAACAGTGCTTTGAGGGACACCGGCTTCAGTAAGCTAGGAAGGGGAAGGTTTACCTTTATATACAGTTTACTGCCTTCTGTTTGAGAAATAAGAGTGCAACCAATTAAGAGTCCAGGACTCATTTGGTGTCATAAAAAGCTTATTTATCAAAATACTTCTGTGGACAAAGTCAGAAGCGGATGTATAGTCGAGGAAAAATAATCGAACACAGTTAGCTTCCTTGCGTAAGCAGGAAACAGTATTATCATATAGGGCAGCAGCAGCATCTAAAACACATCTACTCTGTTTTAAGTCAGCTGTTTAGGGTCACTGAAACTTTTCAAAGAGGGTTCGAGTTTGAGTAAAAGTAATTTTTCCATTAATTTAAGAGAAGGAGAAGTGATAGCAATAAGTCTGAATTTGACATTTATTGCAGTACATGATCTGAGTATTTGGATAATTTTAAAAACTTTCCAAACGTTAGATACAGCTTTACTAGAAAAAGAAGCATCGGAAATGTTATTAACAAGATAACATAGAATATCCGCACAACTCCTGAGGACAATAGCAGGCACACCATCGGCACCAGGGCCGTGGGAAGGCGTTGATGATTTCACGCATTTGAGTACATCAACGGCATTAAGATCATGAAAGTTGCTAGTCTTATGGTTTGTAACATTAGGAATGAAAACGTTCGGAGGAGAGCATATGAAAGACTGATTAAGAGTATTTAAATCAAAAGGGGAAACAATAGCATTTTGCTTATCACAAGTAATTCCACTGAAAACTTTATAAATGCTTGAGCGGGTTTTGCATGATAAAATGTTCTGGTTATAAATAGTGTCCAGACTTTGGATTTCAGATTTTACTGAAGTATTCGTCTCTTTGAGGCTAGATATGTCCCTAGACAATTGTAACTATTCTGTTATTCTATGTAGTTTTTGGGATGAGGAGATGAATACTGGTCAACACTTTTGAACTGTGTTTGTTTCTGACAATGAATTTCGAGATAGAATTTAATACAGTCACTTGTGCGAGTGATAGTGGCTTCAAGTGTATGTTTAGTAAGTAGATCCCAATCTGTATCCTTCCACATGCATCTGAGACTACATATTTTATACTTTCAGTAACATCTCTGTTGTGACTTGCTATATATTTTGGGAGGACTCGTATAATATATTGATCAGAGTTGAGAATTGTAGCTCGTTTGCGTACTTCCTATATCCTCATTTCGTTAGTAAACGCCAAATCGAGTGTTCTGTCAAGTGGAGTAGAGAAGTTAATAATGTTTACATATCCAAACGATTCAAGGAAGGGGCAGCCACAGGGATTGAATTCACCAGTGACTATTGATAGAGAGCCCTCCAGATGTGCAGCAGCAAAAACTGTAAATTAATCTGCAGAATAAGGTAGATTTGAGAGGGAACAGCCAGGGGCAACATATATGTTTGAAACAAGTATTTTTTGTACTTTGATAATTGTTTAGCAGGAAATTTGATAGTAATATAGTCAATAAAGCCACTCGAGAATTTAAAAAACAGACCTCATTTGAGATTGACCAGTGAGAATGAATAAAAGTTGCTACAACACCGCCAAATTTCTTCTTGGAACGGAACCGATCTTGTCTAAATAGGGTGACACCATTTAGCAAGACAAGATTGTCGTCAGAAAGCTCATGAAGCTAAGTCTCTTGTAATGTGATCATGGCCGTATTATGATGCGTATCAGAAGATAAATCCGACTGCAGATACATAATATCGTTGGAGAAAGAGAGGAAGTTAATACTAAAGGTAACAGGAACAGTAATATGGCGCATAGGTGCGCGTATTAATGCACGTTGCTAGACACTATGGTGCTTTTTATTATTTTCGTTAGAAACCTGAAAGTTATTTAGTCTTAAAGAGTTTTTAAATTTTCGATAGTGGGCAATGCATGTTAACATCATAGACTGATACATAAAAACAATTAAAACACTGTAAACTACGTGCAGTATGTGTAGTTGATAATAAGGTGGCACAACGTTCGAACAGACTGCCATTTTGATGAAGTTCATTGTTGAAATAGCTCAGCTAGAGATGTGATACAACTGGAATTCACACTTATTTGGAATAGTCAAAGACCTTAACTGCTTACCGCATCAAGTGGTGCCAGCTGATCTCGATAGCTGTTTGCATAGGGACAAAAAATAGCAGGTATGATCCTTTTAAAATGTAGCACTAGTGACAATTTGTAATGCTTTCCTGTCGAACAGCATACTAATGCTGGTTAGATAAGTCGTACTAATCATATTTTTGAGATCACCAATGTATTTTGGGATTCTCCAGGAATTATATGATTCTAGGAATCATTTGAAGATCGCATTTTTGACTCACATTTTCTTATTATATTATTATTATTATTGTTTCCTTTAATTCTTAGAGGAACATAGGGCTTCAGCCGTGCGTCTCCATTGCGTTCGGTTCTCTGCTAGAGTCTTCACCTGGCTCCATGTCTGCCCACACGTTTTCATCTCCTCTTCACATGACCTCCTCCAAGTCACCCACCCTCGCACTGACGACCAACTCGCCGCTTCCCTTTCGGGTTCCACTCGAGCAATGGCTTGTCTAGTGATGTCACTTGATGGTTTCCTCGGAGTATGGCCAATCCATCTGCATTTCCTTCTGCATATTTGTTTCACAATCGGTTCCTGCTGGGTTGGTTCGCTCCCAGAGATCTCTGTTGCTGATCTTTTCTGACCGGCCATTTGATCTAGAGTATTGAGCGAAGACAACTGTTAATGAAGGTCTGTAGTTTGTTTGAGATAGGTCTTTGTGAAGTTCAGATTGAAATGCTTAAGCATATATAGTTACTGTGTGCTGTTATCCCTGAAGGCACAGTAGGGGAAAATGAACACTACATCAAGCTTCCTATCGGAACAGTGGGAATGCCACAAATTGTTGGTAAGAAACTTCATCAAAGAAAATACTTTGAACAGATGGAAAGAAGTGTTACTCCAGTTTCCATAATTAATATTTTTTGGATGTGTTAAATGTATTTCAAAATTCAGAATGACATCAAAGCATGAAGTCATCGTTTCTTTAATGCTATGCTTGAAAAAAAGTTTGACACGACTTATGACATATAAAGAGACTTGTGGAAAACATGATATTTTGTATTACGCACCCTCATTATTAGTTGATAATTAGACTTTTAATAAGCAGAATTTGGACTACTAAGCATATGTTTCAGATGTTCAGGATATGTTCCTCAAAAACTGGAATTTTCAAAAAGTGAGGAAGAAACCATACAAATGATAGGGAAAACCACAGACAAGTGCTGTTGTGACCACAGGATAAGAAAGAAGAATGAACCGTTGTCAGATGGGACAGGCAATACAATGTGTTCAACTTTTATATTACTTTCTTTAAACTGCAACAGATTCAACAATACTTTTTGTTTATTTCGTCGCCGAAGCCCGGAAAAGTTAGCCGTTGAATCTGAACGAAGTGTGTGCAAAAGATCTACCCTGTTAGCAGTTTATAAAGTCATCATCTTTTGAAAGTCTTCCATCGCATTCTCAACTTCCTCCCAGCTGAGGAACCGTCTTACAATTCTTAGCTTAAACTCACGAAAAAGTTCAGTTATATCCGCTATGGTATCATACAAAATGATTAGCTGCGAGGAACTTCTGAAAATGCTTCGTCAGTTAGCAACCACTTTCGCCACTGCTTGGCAGTTAGTTCTCAAAAAAGCCAAAATACTAGATTATACAGCAGAGAAATATTGATGCATAAGTTGTCATATATATAACCAAAACTAAAGAAATGAACAGAGTCCCGCGGGTTTATAGTCATCGACAAGCACATCAACCTTCAACTAATCAAAACGCTGTTGACGATGCGAAAAACTGTTTAGCTGTATAAAAACGGCTAAACATGGTTAGAATAATCAAATGTGGCATGTGAAATCATCATTAAAAAACCACACTACACCACGCACAACTTTAACCACCTGCGTAAAATCAAATATTCAACTGATCGCCACTGATCCAGCTGATGAACAACGAGACAAAGAAAGCTAGGCAAATTTAAGGTACGGAGGAAAAATGTCTTAAGAGGTTGGTTTTCGCAATGAAGGTCAACCTAAGCAGCCATAATGCTACATAACATTCGATCCTGGACGAGGGGGAAATAGTATGCAGTATGTGCGTCGGTGTACAGTGTTAGACTCTCGCCGCTCATGCACATGTCCGGGTTCGATCCCTGCCGACGCCGATATCTATGGTCGGCCTGCGAAATTTAGGCTACCGATATCCATGCTGAAAATGTCATACTTGTACTGAAAATACGGTGTGGCATCAAGCTGTAATCAAAAATAAAATATAAAAAAATAATAAATTATTATTCAGAACAATGTGCATTGTGTACACACTTTGTCCAGAATATAGTTGATTTTATTACTATTAATAATGCCTGTGTTTGGTTTCGATATAGTGAACTAAGATGAACTCCCTGTCCATCTAAATGCATTACAGTATTATGAGTAAGTTGTATACATACTACATATCTGGTATAACAGCTGGGCACATATAGGTAACTTCTGTGATTGGTAGATTTCATTGACTAAAATGGTTTTTAATCTTCCAAAGGCTTTATGTTGAGATGAATTTAATTCATTTTCGTTTCCTATGCTTTAAACCCTCTATATACTAACTAAACTGAAAACACGTGTACACTTTAATGATTTAATATGTCATCCTCAAATACATATAATTTCGTTTTGTTCTATCTTACAATCAACGCAAGTCACGAGTATCCAAAAACCATGTTGGGAAGTTCGTTGTATTTGGCCGCAAAATACCTTTATTTGGATTGTGACTGTGTAATACACAATCGATCAGGCTTCTAAGCATGTATATGACCTTCTTTCACAATGTAATTGGTATTACTGGAATGGTATCACACATTTACAAACAGGAAGCAATTTAGTTAAAATTCCTGCGCCACCAATTCTGTAAAACTCCACTACTTCATCCATCTAACTGCCTAGAATTTCACTAGCTAACTTTATACATTTACATGCTTTATTGAGCAAACAATTTCTGGTTGGTCTGTGGAAGTATAATAACTCTGAGTTAGCGCTGGTTATTTTTTAACTTTTTAACCTAATACTGACATTCTTAAAAGGCTAAAATCAGCTAATGGACAGACATAAATACAAGGAAGAGCACGAAATCGTCCATGGCTATTGTACCGCCTGACGAATCTTGTGATAACCTTTTGCAGCTTGCACTGTAAAGATTATCAACTCATAATATGCCTGCTTTGTCTAATTATCGTTGGTGGATATTTCCTTCTCCCATCCCATGACAGTCCTTTTCATGAAAAATACTCACCATTAGATTAATGCTTATTGGTAAGACCTAAGTACGAGAGCACTTGTCATTAAACGCAGCTAATTAAAATTGATGTGGTAATTATGGTGTAGTCGTACAGTCCCAAGGAATAAACAACCAGAATACCGAAGATCTTTCAGTGGGCCTACATGCGTTACAGACATTGATGAATTTGAAGAAGCTTTTGTCTTCAACAATTATGTCAGTTGAATAAGATACAATGGTTCGTTTTCCCTTTTCATTTTTCAGTCGTATAAGTTTAAATATAGTCTGTATAAGACACAAATGCTATTTATGAGAATTACTACCGTTAATTTGATATAGAGATATAATTAGGATATCGTAAATGTGAACAGAGTTACCTGCAGTTCTTCAGTCGTAGGTGGCTTTCTGTAGTAACTTCAGCAGTACACTTTACATACATTCGAAATTCAATGTTTTAGACTCTAGCACATGTGAAGCTAGTGAGCAGATCTTTCAAATCTGTCTAAATTATCGAATGTTGAAGTGCGGGTACAAAGATTCCCTATTTTAGTGGATGGTTAACCAGAAAGCTGCCGATCAAGTACTCTCTCCATTCAGCAGGCTATTTCGTAAAGTTGACATTATCATGCCTCTTCTTTTGATAGCTAAGCCAGCATTTCGGTTTGATGACAATCGGTCTCAAAATATACACTGACAATAAAATTGGCATGCCAATTGGCTTTACTATCACGTTATATAGGTTCACATGGATTGGAAAATAATTTGCGTTCCAATTTGCTCCATAAAATTACCATATCTTCCATTACTTCTAATGCATCATACCTCACAGTATAATTTTTACGTCTGTTCTCTTCTTTAAAATACAAGTGAACTGAATCCAATAGCATTAATTCTGATTTCTCTACACTTATATTACCAATTATTTACGTCAAAAGACTGAGCTTAATTGTATGATTGAGTGATTTCTTATATTTTCTATAGAAATTCTAAAAATGTTCTCTATTCGAATAAGATGATCAGTAGTATATATATTTGCCACGTTATACAAATTATCAACAAGTTAAATGTAACATTTAATCCCAGCATTGGATTCATAATTTTGATGAAAACAGTATTAGATTTAGGAAAGTTCATGATTTGTTCCAACTGTAAGTAATTTATTCCTACTTCTTTTTTCCTTTCCCCTTCTTTCCTTTTTTCCCCTTTCCTTTTCCCCTCTTTTTACGATATGGTCCAAGGCTGTGTTGAACACACACAGTACGCCACCAATTTTGAATCTGAGTATAACGAAAAGCAGAAAAAGTCGTCTAAATAACAGTCTTATTTTATTAGCACTAAAAATATTGAATGAAACAACTGATTTACTATTTTGATATGATTATCAATTTATTAATATATCTTGTCCAGTGACTGGTAATGAACAGAAAACGTTAAATTAGTAGAAAAATGTACTCAGCTTGGTAATAATCCATTAAAGAGGATACTTCGTGTCGTCTTACGTTTCTTCGGCTTTTATTACTACACACGCAGACATATCACAAGTACTTAAATACAAGTGACTACTCTTCAGTCTGGTCCTGGTTGCCTACGGAACTATGGGGAATTATTTTAAAAGGTTAACTGATAAACACCTGTGCTAAGTGACAATCAAAAACGAATTAGTATTCAACGGTAGTGACTGGTAGATCCTTTAGAAGATTCAGTCAAGGACCTGCATCAGTTAGGGGGTCAAAGGGAAACATAGGGTATTGAATAACTGGTGCTTTCAGGCAATGAACACTAAAAGCTACACCAGGGGTCGAACTCGGAACTTTCAGATTACGATGAAAGCTTCTTTACAGTTAGGCCACCATGAATTTTAATTTTTTTCAATCTACACTGCAAACCAAATTTCTCAATCTTTACAAAGTTAAAAATTGTCTATTGTGCGGCTGTGCTACTTGGACACTCAGGATTCTTCAGAATAAAAATTCGGATTGAATATAAAAAACTCTTTAAGGTATCATTCAATTGACTAATCATCCAGAGTACTGATTAAACAAAGAAATGGCATCAATTAGCTTACTTTGCAAGCTGCTTGAAGTTCTAATTCAACTTGTTCTTCTTGTTGACGAATCTTCTCTTTTTCAATACGATCAGAAAGAATCACAGCTTCGTATTCCTTATACTAGATAACATTTGCGAAATATTTATATCGTATATTGAATTATCATTATCATTTAAAATAATAAAAACTATCAGATAACTCTGAAAATATGCGGAAGAAAGACGGTCCCGATATGTAATATCCCAGAGTATTATCAAGAGGAAAAGTGATATCATTTTATCTCAAAGGTGCTTATGAGTTTCAAACTACCTGGAATTACAACAGTTTTAAAAGAATGAAGACAACATATTTCATCCGTATTACGGATTTTCGTATGTTTTAATTTATAAAATTCTCTCTGCTGTCACTGCAACACTGAAGTTTTGTTATTGTCCTTCTCTAATAACCGTTGTAATTTCAAGCGGTTTGAAACTGATGCGAACCTGTGAAATAAAATAATGTCATTTTATACTGCAAATTCGGTCTTTTCACTTTATCAGGATTCACTAAAGCAACCTCGTGTATGAAATCAATTTTTGGTACACAAAGATAATCATATGAGTTAATGTAAAACTCATTTTACAGTAGAACTCATTCGAGACTTCTGTAGATCGCCAAGTCCGCTAAATCACGAATTAATAAGATTCCTCAATCTATTAGAAAAACAAATGAGAACACCAGATATAAACGCATTATTTGATACGATTGGGAAGTAGCCTGATTGGATTCAAAGGTGATGAATTGTCCAGTAGAATTAAATACTGAAAGAATACTGTGCTTAAGAGGACTTATCCAGCTGCCACTTTAGTCGCACGAAATAAAACAACCTTATTCCACTCTTTATTTCTTTCCTATAGTTTATCATTAGCTTCGACAAAGTGTATTGGTATCGCGTGTTAAGAGTGTGAGGTTTAAGAGCTGTGTGATTTGGATGAATACCATGACGCTGTGGGAATTTCTAGTATGTGTTAGAATGTTAGTGATTGACTTATTTTGCATTGATTGTACAAATGTACTAAATCAAATTATTCGCATTTGACATTGACCTCTTGACTTATGAAAATGTACACCACTTTTCAGTTTAGTTGGTCTGTGGAATATTAAGAATACTAGAAATGAAACTGAATTCAATTTATCCCACAGTGTTTGATGTTCTTGCTTTGGAACAATAAAAAATATTTTAGTCAGTGAAATCTACCAATCAAAGAAGTTACTTAAAGCTGTCATAGTGGCTATTTAGTGTATACCAATTATGTCTACCCGCCTGATAAGAGGCGGTATGGGGTCGCTACCCTCATGCCAACCTTCCCTATTTACCAGTCTTATTACTGTCTTAGCGAGGTAAAGGAGTTCGTCGGCCGGGGCTCGAACCCCGAACCACATGCGTGGTTGGCGAGCATTTTACAGCTGTGCCACCGACGCACTCATTCTTCCTGTTTTATTAAAATAGACTGTAAATGTATTTTTTTAATCTATAAATGTCCAGAAAATGGTAGTCTTTTTTTCTTTTTAGACAGACTGCACAGCTTTTGTTCAATCAACACATGTAACATATCCAGTTATAGCGTCTTTTTTTGGTAAAATACAACAGCTGACTGACAGTAAAAGATAAGAACTGAGGAAGTCACTCAAGTTTTCATAATCACTACAGTACGAAGTTAAGCATTTACGAAAATTAAAGCGTAGAGTAAGAGAATTTACTTTCAGAAGAAGGCAAATAAGAAAAGGAAGGAAGGAATGAATAAAACTCAAGGAAAAAAATGTACACTGTTTCAAGCAGGACAAAGTATCGCTTCTCTGAAAAGATTAATTTTGCGCAATCTTAAGGGACAGTATTTTTTATTATTATTGTTCCCTTGGGTTCCTAGTGGAACATAGGGCTTCAACTGCACGTCTCCACTTGCTTCTGTCTTCTGCTGTACTTTTCACCTGTGTCCATGTTAGTCCATACTGTTTCAGCTCCTCTTCACACGATCTCCTCCATGTCACCCTTGGACATCCCACTCGCTGCTTCCCTTTCGGGTTCCACTAGAGGGCCTGATGCCCAATGTCACCCAGCGGCCTCCTCAGCGAGTGTCCAATCCATCTCCATTTGCTCCTGCATATTTGTTGAGCGATTGGTTCTTGTTTTGTTTGTTCCCATAGTTTCTTGTTGGTGATTCTTTCCGACCATCTGATCTTGAGTACAGAACGAAGACAGCTGTTGATAAAGGTCTGCAACAGGCTGTTGGAAATATTCTTTGTGACCCGCCAAGTTTCTGATCCGTATCGAAGACCTGACTGACTTGACGTTTGTATTGAAAATCCGAATTTTGTTGTTGATGCTGGGTTGAGTGACGAAGAGTTCCAGATTGGTTTCAGGTTGATGAATGTATTTCTCGCCTTTCCGATTCTCGATTTGACATCCTCGTCCGTTCCTCCTGCAGTTGAGACAATGCTCCCTTGATAAGTGAATGAATTAACCTCTTTCAAATCCCTCCCATTGATGGTGATTGGCGGTGGATGTTGCTGCTGCTGTTGTTGTTGTGGTTGGTTGGTTATTTTCATAACCTCCGTCTTGTCTATGTTCACCTGCAGTCCTGTCTTCACCGGCTGCTTCTTCGACCAGTTTGTCGGTTTTCGCTTGTAAGTCTTCGATTTTGTGTGACATCAAACATAAATCATCTGCGAAATCCAGGTCTTCTAGATTCTTCAGGTCGGTCCAGGATGTCCCTGTCTTCTCGTTTTCCACTGTCTGACGCATAATCCAGTCCACCACAATTAGGAATATCATTGGTGATAATAAGCACCCTTGTGTGACTCCTGTGTTTATTCCAAACGACTCAGTGAGTTTTCCGTTGTGGATCACTTGACATGTGCCGTTGTCGTACAGCTGTTGAATAAGGTTGATGAATATTTGGGGTACGCCGTAGTACTTGAGTAGTTTCCAAATTACTTCGCAGTCCACGCTGTCGAAGGCCTTCTCAAAGTCTATAAAGTTGAGGTAGAGGTTTGATTGCCATTCCATGCTTTGTTCGATGATGATACGTAGAGTTGCTATTTGGTCAGAACATGATTTGCCTTTCCTGAATCCAGCTTGTTCTGGTCGGAGTTCTGTATCCAGTGTGTCCTTTATTCTCTCCAGGATTATGCGACTCAGAATTTTACTTGGCGTCTACAGGAGCATGATTCCTCGCCAGTTCTTGCAGAGTCGTAGGTCGCCCTTCTTCGGTAGTTTCACGAGGTAACCTTTCCTCCAGTCAGTAGGCACTTTTCCCTCTTTCCAAATCTTTTGCAATAATGGAGTCAGCATATCTGCTGTCGTCTCTGGGTCCGCTCTCAGTGCTTCCGGGGGTATTCCATCTGGTCCAGCTGCTTTTCCAGCTTTCAGAAGCTTGATTGCATTCAAGACTTCAGCTTTCGTTGGAGGATTGGTGTCAACTTGCAGTTGTGTACGTGCTGTTGTTGGTATTTCTGGACGGGTTGCAGGTGGTGGTCGGTTCAAGAGTCCTTTGAAGTGGTCCGCCCATTGTTTAGGCTGTCTTTCTTCTTTGGTAATTGGGTTCCCTTGGCTGTCTTTTATAGGTTTCACTTGTGTTGATCTCTTCCCGGATAGAGACTTGGTTATCTGATATAATGTCTTCAGGTCTCTTTTGCCTGCTGCCTTCCCAGCTTCAGTGGCCAGGTTGTCGTAGAATTGTCTTTTGTCCTTCCTAGCACTCTTCTTCACTTCTTTGTCCAGTGCTGTGTAAGTTGAGCTCAGCGTCTCCTTCTCTTGTCCGTCTTTGCATTGAATCATTTTCTCTCTCACCATTCTTATCTCCTCTAGTTGCTTCCAAGTATCCGTTGAGAGCCATTCCTTGTTTTGTCTCTTCTTTCTTCCTAAAACCGTTGAACACGTTTCGTTAAGAATCACCTTCAGAGAGTTCCAATGGTCTTCCACGCATGACTCTTCAGTGATGCCTCGTAGTGTTTCCTGCTTTGCTCTGACAGTTGCAGTGAGTGTCCTTTGTGGTTGTGTCCTTCAGCTTTTGTGTGTTGAACTTGCATTGTGGCCTATCCCCAACTATCCTAGAGGCTTTCAGCTTCACCTTGAAAGTCCCTTGTACTAGATAGTGGTCTGAAACCACATCTGCTCCTCTCCTCGACCTTGTGTCCAGTAGGCTCCGTCTCCACTTCCTTGAGATTGAAATGAAGTCTATCTGGTTTTTGGTGTGTCCATCTGGTGAAATCCATGTCGCCTTGTGTATATCCTTGTGTTTGAACACACTGCCACCAATCACCAAATCATTGAAGGCGCAGAAGTCTGAGAAGAGTTCACCACTGTCGTTCATTTCACCGAGGGCCTCGCGACCCATGGTGAGTTCTCTTCCTGTATTGTCTCCTCCCAACTTCGCATTCATATCACCCATCAGTATTTTGATATCGCCATTTGGGATGTTGTCCATTACTGTTTGTAGTTGTTTGTAGAAGGCCTCCTTCTCTTGTTCTGACACGTTTGTAGGCGCATAGCATTGAATGATTGTAACCTTCTTTCCTTTTGAGTTGAACCTGGCTGTCATTATCCTGGGGGAGATTAGTTCCCACTGCATGAGAGCTTTGGCTGCTGTTGGTTTTATCATGATGGCCACTCCTTCGGTGTTCTCGTGTTTGTCCTCTGGGTGACCGGAATAGATTTCTGTCTCTCCAGTTGGTAGTTGGCACCTTCCACATCCGTTCCATCTGCTCTCGCAGATTCCCAACACTCCTATTCCATACCTTCTCATTTCTGCGGCTACCTTGGCAGCCTTTCCAGTTTCGTACATTGTACGAATATTCCACGTCCCCATCCTTATTTTTGCTTTCATCGAAAAGAGGCACATCGGCTGACTGGCTTCCCGGAGGCTTTCACCAGCCCGCGTCATTTCACTTCCCGGATTTCAGCGAAAAATAAGGTTATTGTTTGTATTTTTGGTATTTTTAATATATTTATGCGTTGAAGTTTCTGTAGCAATTTGGTTAAGTTTTCGGGGTGGAGTTGCTAGCACCACGCCCCAACCCTCCCTCTTTATCCGGGCTTGGAACCGGCTAGAAAACTAGTGAACTAGTAATCTAGGCAAGGTTTTAAGGGACAGTGTATATTACAAAAACCCATAAAACCTACTTGAAGTTTAAAATGAGTCAGAAAGCAATAACACCTGGTTTATTAGTCAAAATATGCAATCCAAAAAAATAAATGCTCTCATTAATTATCTATAACGGCTTGCAATCAAACTGATTTACAAATAAAAACACCTAAGACATCATTATGTATACTTTGTTTAAGTGTAGTCATATGACTGACTAACTAGTTGACAAATTATCTTAGGTCTTAGGCAAAGAATTGTCTCAGTTGAAGATGTCACACTTCAGAAAGAGACATAAATGATGAATGGATAGAAAGATAGTGATAATGCAGCAGATAAGCTTGAGTGTGTCTGGTGGAAAAATTACCTAAGTCATTGGGGGGAAGATTCCCATTATCCGGAGGAGGATGTAAAAAGTGAATACATCCGCTTTGTAAGAAATGGTTTTGAATCATGCAGAATAAAATTACATTGAAGTACTAAAACAAAATACATAAATCAAAAGTAGGTGTATAATGAATCGGTAATATAAAATAAAATTGAATAAGTTAAAGAATTAGGTGGAATCACAAGAAGAATAATGAACTTTTATTGAAGGTTAAATTCCTAAACACACAGTAAATATTTATCCTATAACATTCAACTGTTCAACGACAAAAACAACATATATTTGCATGTGCATTAAATTTTAAAACAGGGTTATTTTGTGATCACAGATAGTAAGCTGATTAAAGACAGAAAATATGTCAGTCTATTACAGTCTCATAATGT
Organism: Trichobilharzia szidati; assembly: GCA_944472155.2. Taxonomy (NCBI): domain Eukaryota; kingdom Metazoa; phylum Platyhelminthes; class Trematoda; order Strigeidida; family Schistosomatidae; genus Trichobilharzia; species Trichobilharzia szidati. Next base: position 104,193,919 of record OX235279.1, read on the forward strand.
GTGCATTTTGTATGATTCACTAAACAGTCTTTTTGTGTTCCATGTCAGGATGTGCAGTTAGTTGTATCTGTAACTCATCAGTTGGATTGACTTGCATTTCCAGTGAGTTATGGTATTACCACTCAGACTCAAACACGCACTGGGTATGCAGTTATATACGGTTGACGAGTCCCAAATGGGGAGAAATATCCCTTCTGTGTTACACTGCTAGTCAGCACCAACCATAATAATAATAACAGATTTCCTTTTTCGAAAATATAATATTATAATACATATCTAATTTTAATTCATCCTGCCCACTAACATTTTCAGAAATTATTTTAAAAGCATCAACAGCCACAGCTATGGACTTCAAACTTCCGAAAAGCACACCAATAATCTTTTTTCTGCTCAATAAGATATTCTAGTTCACTGCTAATTCTTATTCTAATTCCACGCTTATGTAATGATCTAGCATCCATATCTTCAGTAGAATACTTAACAATGACACATAATTTCAAAAGCTTCACGAATTAACGACAAATTAAAATTCTTGAAGAAAATCTCTGTCCGCACATTTTGCCGACTATATTTTCTTTCACCTTCATACTTGTCAAGTGGACACTCAGTCACACTGCTGCTCATTCAATAATAATTTTCATTTTGTCAAATTTTAATCCCTGACAACTGTTGTATCGTTAATTATTACATAATCCCTTTCTATCGTCAGCAATCACTCCAGAGTAATTGTATCACTTGCGTCACACACCCCTACTGTTCAATAATAAAATGTTACACTTTTTTAGTAAATATAAATACGATCGTACAGTTTCTGAAGATGACTTTGTCGATTGAGAAAATTTCCTACTGAAGAGTGTCTTTTATTTTCTCTCATTTTCACTCATCACGGAAAAACTTACCAATGCAGATAATTCATTCAGTTTATTCATATTTTTTTCTTTACTGTCTTTGAGTCGATATAACTCTTGTTTTAGTTGTCCAATATTTTTTTCAACTTTCTCTTGCCAAAATACTTCATGCTAAATAAAGAAGTATTTAAAAATTATACTAAGCCGTTATAACATAAAAATGAAAAAAAATTTTGGTTAAGTACGATGTGAACTGCTTCACTGAATAATGTTGATTTCTTATAATGAATTTAAAAATTTAGTCTTGTCAAGTGAAAAAGTTGGTCACAGTTATGATTGACTTTTTCCGGACAGTAGGCAGAAACAGTTTGAATCAGTAGTTAAAGATGGGATCTTTTAATACAGTTTTCAAAAATTTTCGTTCTTTAAAGAAAATCTTCAAGTTATTTACCTTTATTGTTACCACAGCTGTTATTTCGGACAGCGTTACTTAAAGGACTGACCACGAGCTGACATCAGTTAGAGAACCACTGAAAAGCCTCAAAGTACTGAACAGTCGTTTCGTCCTAGTTTTGGACCCTTCGTCAGTACACACCCATCGGGGTCTGAACCCTGGACCTTCCAGTTGCGAGGTGAGCTCACAGACCATTATGCCACAAGGAATTAACCCAACGGCCCATGAATTCCAACTTCTGTCAATCCGTGATTTATTTTTAGTGCAACTACCAGCCAATGTCACAGGCTACGGTATTGTGTTGGCCAGCCTCACGCCCAAACTTCTCTCTTTACCGAGCTTACCGCCGGCTAAGCGATGATTTCGGTGTGCGTCGGCGGGGGATCAAACCCGGATGAAGTACTGTGTGGTTGACAATCATTCTACATCTGAACCATCAACGCCTAACACATTTCGAATAATCTGATCACATACTCACTCGCATATACAATGGGGGCTTAATTTTACGGAAGGGTGTTGCCTAAGTATGCTTTTCTATACAAATCTAAAGGTTTTTATAAGTAATCTTGAAAGTTATCTTGATATCAATATTGTGATTTATGTCAATAATATGTTTCTGCATAAAACAGGCTGTTAGTCTGAGACCTGATTTTATGAAGGGTTTGGACTATAATTTTTTTTAAAGACATTTACTTCTTTCTTCTATTTATCAGATGATTGATTGATTTAGAGAAGTCAGGGTTTGAATTAATTTAGCTACAATGAAGGCTTCTAAGTTTAATAATCGGAAAGCTACTGTAACGGCAGAAGACAAGAGACTTGGTTACGGAATGTTTATTTGGAATTTGATATCTCTATATAGCGAAACTATGTATGCCTAATCTGAAAATCGTCATTTGCACAGATATCCTCTGTTGTGTGCTACTTCTGCCCTTTGTATTGTGGTTCTTTGTCTTCTTTTCGTGTCTCTCATGTTTTTCCACAACTCTGGTTTTCTATGGTCTCTTTGACGTCATATCTACTCTCCGCTACTTGACTTTTGTGCCGTTGAACGTTTCTTTACATACTGGTAAATTTGGGCAGTAGCACAGTCCACACTGCTGTTTACCGCAAGCAGGCATGAGAAGTGTGATACAGAAGTGGAATGGCCTAATTCTCTGTCTACCGATTATATATATATATATATATACAGAATTACAACAAATTACATCCAACTATGCTTCTTTTTTTACGGATAACTCTTTTTTCCATTCCCGACGTTTCGAATGGAATATAAGACTTCAAGGTTTGAATTTCCAATGGCAGTGTTGTTGTTTATAATGGAGTGAGAGAGAGCTAGCCTTACGACCAATCTTCCTTCTTTTCTAGACTTATCAGCCAGTGGACTAAATGAGGTTTAGGAGTGGGTTGACTGGAAATTTAACTCAGACGCTCATTCTACCACCTAACCACCAACATGCTACTATATTTAGAAGCTGTTAAGCAGAAATCTAAAATTTGGTTTCAATTTTTCGTTGTCATTAGTAGGTTGGTTCATAAGAGCTTCAGAATCATATCCGTTCATAGAGGACTTAAACATATATATATATATATATGAAGATAAATCCCCATTATAACTTACATTCTTTAAATAAGATATACGTTCATTTAAATACGAAGTGACCTCAGCATGAACTCTTTCTTCTTTACTGTGATTAGTTTGTGTAACTTCAATTTGATGTTTTATTTCATTTTCTTTTTGATCACATTGACTTTGAAATTCTTCTAATTTCACTGTGGAGTAACGTGTTATATATTTTTCTTCCATAATTATTTTAGCTTTCATTTCCTTGTGAAATATTTTGTTTTTAAATAAAACATTTCAATGAGATGAATTTCTGGTATGTTTGATTAAAAATTTTAAATAATCAATGAAATCTCGCTAAGACAACTGATTATGTCAAAAAAAGGTAATGGCGTTTATTTGAAAGAGACACACATCACTTTTTGTATTATTAAGCACTTGTTTTTTAAGCTTCTCATTAACCGTTATAAAGTTCATTACACGCCTCCACTGCCTTATATTGAAAGTTAGTTCAACTTTATCCACAAAAGCAATTTTTCAACTGAACTACTGTCGACATGTTATTCTGTTACGACTGCTTTAAAATAAATTGACTAGCCTTCAAGTTCTAGTGTTAAAGTTAAAAGTTTGCGATTAATTTATTCAAGTCAGAGTTCGATTTCCATATTCTTGAGTTACAAATATGTGTTTGTCAACCAATATTGACTCATTCAGCAAATAAATTGAAGCTACCTAAATCATTCAGCATACCACACTTTAGACTACCCGTAGCTATAAAACAGTATAACATTATACTTGCTGAGGTATTATGATGATTTACAAATTGAAATTTTCTTTAAAGTTGTTATACTAGTAATAAATACGAGACTATTCTTCGAATCAAGTCTAATAAGGAGAAGGAGGAGAAAGGAAACAGTTCACACCTTAAAGTACAACTTAACATCAACGACAAAAAAAAACTTACAACTGAACAATCCATTCAAAATCTTTCAGAAGCGTCTAAATGAAGCAGATATAGAATTGATCGGTACACTGACCAGTTGAATGAAATTGTCTAAAAGTGTGTATTTTATACTATATAAATTTTTTTGAAAATACCTTTAAACTAGTCAGTTTGTAATCTGTAGTTTGATGTTGTTAAAAAATAGGACCCATTATTTTATAATAAATTTTCTAATCGATAGCCTTAAACGAGTTAAGTAGTTTATATCAGAAGTATGTCTTACTTCTAACTAAGAATAATATCATGTGTGACTAGCTTTCCTAGTCAAATATAAGAGCAAGGTAAACATAATATTAATAATACTAACTACTACTGGGTGCCACCAACAATTGTACACCTCAATCAACAGTTGTACAATTATGTTGCATGCCAAATAATCCACGACGGGAAACTCACGGAGTGAAGACCGAAGTAAGACAATCTGGCTGTCTACTATCTCCGATGATTTTCCTGATCGCGGTAGACTGAACAATGTGACAGACGGCGGGTAACGAGGAGACAGGCATAAAATGGACCCATACAAAAATTCGGAGGATCCGGATTTCGCAGATGATATGTGTCTGATTTCCCACAAACTGGAAGATATGCAAGTGAAAAGCAGCAAGTTGGCGGTCGAAGAAGCATTAAAGATAGGAAGGACTTCAGGCGAACATAGAGAAAACAGAGGTGATAAAGATTTCTGGCCAACAGCAACAGCAACAACATACAACAATCAGCGTAAATGGTGGAAATCTGAAAGAAGCAACCTCCTTTGCCTACCCACCTACCTACCTGCCTGAGAAGCATCGTTTCAACTACAGGCGGACGGAACTGAAGAGGATGTCAAAGCAAGGATCGGAAAAGCAAGACAAGCTTTCACTACTCTCAAGTCAGTGTGGAGGTCAACAGCACTCAGCATCAAAAATAAGATCCGGATTTTCAACTCCAATGTGAAGTCAGTCAGTGCTACTATATGGATCAGAGACTTGCACTGCGCGTCATAAAGAGCGTCTCAAACAAATTACAGACATTCATTAACAGTTGTCTTCGCTCAATACTCAAAATCAGATGGCCGGCCAGAAAAGATCAGCAATAGAGATCTCTGGCAATGAGCGAACCAACACAGCAGGAACTGATTGTGAAACAAATAGGCAGAAGGAAATGGAGATGGATTGGCCATACTCTGAGAAAACCATCAAGTGACATCACTAGACAAGCCATTGCTCGAGTGGAACCCGAAAGGGAAGCGGCGAGTTGGTCGTCAGGGCGAGGGTGACTTGGAGGAGGTCATGTGAAGAGGAGATGAAAACGTATAGGCAGACTTGGAGCCAGGTGAAGACTCTGGCAGAGAACCGAACACAATGGAGACGTGTGGCTGAAATCTTATGTTCCTCTAGAAACTAAGTAGATAATAATAATAATAACTAGTATAATAAAAGTTGGTAAAACTTACTTGAACTTGATCTTTTAAATGTGCAATTGATTCTTTTCCTTGTTCAATTATCTTTATACCTTCTTCATTTTTTTCTTCAATTTTCTTCTTTATTTCTTTGATTTTCTCGCGTGCTTTTTGTTCTCTTTAATGTAAAGCAACTTAATTAAAAACACTTTTATTTTGTATCAATTCAATTAAAACTGAATGATATCAAATTCCCATCACTAAATATTACAATTTTGCCTTAATCCAATCTAGAAGAATTGATAAGTAATAAAAGATATTTGTACGCATAAAAAGTATTTATGATTTTAAAAAATCTTTAATAGAAGATATTTACTGCTTGCAAAAATAGATGTTGATTTGGAAATCTGTATCATGTTTATACTGTTTAGAGAAGAGTTTCAGCTGGTTCATTTATTACCAGTTATATCGTGAACCACTTTTAAAAATAAAAGGTATAATAATTAAGAAATCTATCCAACCTTAATTCTTGTTGTAACATATAGGAAATAAAACTCAGAGGACATAGAGTTCAACACATTTTCTTTTAAGTGTTGTTCTGCAGGAATTTGACCGCTTTCAAATAAAATCACAAGCTTACATCAGTCACAGAACCTGTGAAAACCAGGAAAGGTGTTTCATCTTAGTTATATACCCTTTGGCAGCACATGTCCGTGAAGGTCCCACGTCTAATCCCCAGTAGAATGCACTACATGAGCCGTATTCATTGTGGCTGAACTGTCAATGGGCTCATCCAGTAAACTGAAGGTCCTAGGTCCTATCCCTTGTGAGGTGAGCAGTGAGTACTGTGGAAGAGTCTCGAAGTAGGATGCTTTCGGTTTACAATTATTTTCCCTAGTAAATCACTTCAAGTTTAATTATGAATGTCTATTAGGCTAACAGTTTGTAGCGGTAAATAATTCCCCAAAATTATTAACCACAGCAATCATCACTCAACATTGGATGCTGACCATCACTGTTTAATTCGATTTGTTTAGCTGAAGGCTTACGGTCAAGCATCCCCGCCATTTGGTGCTCCGTCGTGTCACGTGCGTGCACGATTACTAGCTAGCTAAGCATTCACCTCTACCCTCGATTTTGTCCCGAAATATAATACGTACTTTGGACGACAAAATCTGGTCTTTTGCTTTACCATTTGGTACTCGAAGAACGAACACTATAGTGGTTGTTGGTATAAGATCTTGCGTTAGTATAATCCGTACAACTCGCGAACATCGATACCTACAGCCACCTAAACTGGTGAGCCCAACCACGAACTACATCTTCAATTCACACGCAGATAAACCCGGTGAGTTCGTTCCTTTTTGTGTTTATTCTTGTACTATATTGTTATCGGCATACTTTTCGCCATGAGTGATCCCAGCCCCAAGGTTATTCAGATTCGCTCAACCGCCAAAACAATTCAGCTAGTACCATTTTGGCCAGATAATGCTGAAACGTGGTTTCAGATTGCTGAGTCTGATTTTTGTGAACATGGCATAACCGATCAACGTTCACAGTTCCTTGCAGTTATTCACGCCCTACCGCGGGAATTCAGCAGGTGCGTAACTCTGCAGATGTCGGTAAGTAACTCGTACGAGTTGCTGAAAGCATCCATCCTCAAGAGAAACGTTCTCACAGATCGACAACGTCTGGATGAGTTATTTCGTAACATCGAGTTAGGAGATCAGTCAGCCGTGAGCATGCTGGCAAGAATGAAAGAGATCATTGGCCAAAGTCAGTTCGATGAAGGACTGTTCAGAGAACTATTTTTATCCAAACTGCCACAGTCAGTTCAGACTGTACTTGTGACACTTCAGGGTGTTCTCATAGATGATTTAGCTGTCTCTGCAGATAGAATTCTAGAGATAACGAAACGGCCAGTTACCGAAGTATACTCTGTTACCGAACAGACTTCGAAGAAGGATTCTGCAATGATAGAGTTAATCAACTCCGTCCAGCAGATGCTTAGGTCAAACAAGCCTAGTAATTCCTCAAACCGTCGTTCTAGATCCCCTCAACGGCAAAACGCACGTGGACGATCTAAGTCCAACACACGTTCTGTCAAAAATCCTGACTGGTGTTGGTATCACAACACCTATGGCAAGGAAGCGAAATGTTGTCGAAAACCTTGTGATTTCGGCAAAGCCTCCAAGTCTGTGGGAAACTATCCCGCCGGCACGCGTTAGCGGCAACCGTCGCCGGTGGCACTAGCCGCTTACTTTACATCCATGATGTAATTAGCCAGACTAGATATCTAGTCGACACAGGCGCCGAAGTCAGCGTCCTTCCTGCTACAGCAGCAGATCGACAGAAGGATCCTAACTTCAACCTACAGGCTGCAAATGGAAAACCAATTGCAACCTATGGTCGGAAATACGTCTATCTGAACGTAGGTTTACGCAAACCTATTCAGTGGATTTTCCTAATCGCTGACGTCACAATGCCCATCATCGGCACGGACCTACTTAATCATCATGATTTGCTCGTAGACGTCCGCCGTAAACGACTAATTGACAACACTACTAGTTTGTCTATCAAAGGCATAACTTACGTAGGCCCAAGCTTGTCAATCGTTAAGATGAAAGCAATCCTCGATCCAACTTTTCAACCGATTGTTGACAAATATCCGGAACTGAATTGCCCATCTAACGACCTCCCGTGTATAACCAGCAATGTTATGCACCACATCATAACCTCAGGACAGCCCGTGACATCTAAAGCACGACGACTGGCCCCTGACAAACTGAGAATTGCCAGAAACGAATTCGATCATATGCTCACCCTTGGCATCATTCGGCCATCGAATAGTCCATGGGCATCCCCGTTGCATATGGTACCGAAAAAGGATAGCAACGATTGGCGACCCACTGGTGATTACCGGCGAGTGAACGCCAAAACAACTCCTGATTGCTACCCTTTGCCTCACATACACGACTTGACGGCAACGTTATCTGGAGCATCTATATTCTCCAAAATCGACTTGGTTAAAGCATATAACCAAATCCCGATGGCAACGGAAGATATTCCGAAAACGGCTATCATCACGCCTTTCGGACTTTTCGAATTCCTACGTATGCCATTCGGCCTCCGGAATGCGGCCCAAACATTCCAACGCTTCATCGATGAAGTATTTCGCGGTCTCGACTTTGTATACGCTTACTTAGACGACTGCCTCATTGCCAGTGCAGATAAGGAAACTCACCTTAGACACTTGGACTTGGCATTTGAAAGGTTACGCCAACATGGTGTTACCATCAATATACAGAAGTGTCAAATAGGCGTTGACTCACTCGATTTTCTGGGTCACACTATTGAATGTCAGGGCATTCGCCCACTGGCCACTTCGGTCGATCACTCTAAGAAAACGCGTTCTGGACGTCACGTTAGATTCCCAGAATACCTTCACACCTATTTCACATAACTGAGTGACATATCAATTTTTTTTATGTTGCATCATTAAACACAAGTAAATGATATTTTTCCTATAACCGTACATAAAATAAGATTAGATGTATATTTTTTTCCCGATATTTTGAACTTTACATTATTTTGCTGTATAGTAGATGCATGTCATATTTTTTTTGGTAAAAAAAACGCTTATTTGGTACATTTTTCTTGACAAGGTTCTCAGCATTCTTTTCTTTTCCAGGTGCAACGGGCACTGGACCGGAAACAAACGAAGCACGGGATCCAACGAACAACATCGAAGAAGCAATGTACAGACACCCTATTAGCATAGGCAGACAGACCAGCAGGCTCTCCATCAAGCCGCTCGGAAGATTTTTTTCACCCATCAGGGAACCATCGAGATTTTTTTACTTCCGACTGGTCATGTCTTAGGTTCCTCACAAACCCACTAGGGGGGGAGTGAGCTGTAGCGGTAAATAATTCCCCAAAATTATTAACCACAGCAATCATCACTCAACATTGGATGCTGACCATCACTGTTTAATTCGATTTGTTTAGCTGAAGGCTTACGGTCAAGCATCCCCGCCATTTGGTGCTCCGTCGTGTCACGTGCGTGCACGATTACTAGCTAGCTAAGCATTCACCTCTACCCTCGATTTTGTCCCGAAATATAATACGTACTTTGGACGACAAAATCTGGTCTTTTGCTTTACCATTTGGTACTCGAAGAACGAACACTATAGTGGTTGTTGGTATAAGATCTTGCGTTAGTATAATCCGTACAACTCGCGAACACTCGATACCTACTGCCCACTAAAAGTTTGATAATATTGTCAATGGATCCTGATTTGTACAAGACATATATATATATCTTGGTCCCAGTTTCTGCGGGAAAAAATCAAATGTGTCATAAGAAAGACCAAAAACTGTGTTCCAGCTACGCAGCAGAACATGAATTGCTTACAGTAAGTGTGTTAAGCTATGTGCTGTAGAGAATAAGTCTCTAGTTTCTTTGAAAATGTTTCCATCTCGCATTACTTACATGGTTAATAATTTCAAGAAACGCAATTCCTAAGACCAAAGTGAATATGCAGAATGACGACTAGTACTTTAAGTGCGTTTTGGGTTTTCACACAGTTAAAACAAAGTGATAGTAATAATGTCTACAAACCAATAAAGTAAGCCGGGAAAAAAAATGAACAATGAATGACAAGAACTATGCTAACGGTAATGGTAATTTCAAGAATAAACACCACTTAAAAATCCACTAGAAATTAATAAACACTGAAGAGATGATTCCACTTAGTTTGTGCGCTATTCGAATGTTGAAATTCTTGGATCATTAAATTCTAACCCATAGGTGGAATGATAGCCTAACCGTATAGCACTTCCATCTTTGATCTCCTACGAAGTCGTTGGAGCATACTACTAGAGTTCTAAACTACGACTTAACAGTCTTCAAATCTTAACAAACGCCACAATGAATCTTGACAACAACTCGTTTAACAAGTTGACCAAATTAATGGTAAAAATTAAGGAATTAATCAAAGTCAGCGCCTTACCTTGCCAGTATACGTTCTATTTCTTTGAATTCTGACTCTTCTTTGTCTAATGACTGTTGTAATGTTTCACATTTTCCTGTATGTTTTATTTCCTGACCTAATTTCTCGAGAACATCAATCAGATAAAGACTAAATATTAGAGAATTTAAGATTTCTTACATTTCTTTTAATAACTTTTCTGTGTATTTTATCGATGCAAATGAGTCTTCAATGATCGTTGCAGTTGATGGATATCCAGTTGTTCCAGAGCTTTTCTGTATTTCTTTGAGAACATCAACTTGTATATCCTTTAAACTGGCACCTAAATTTCGATGATAAATTTCAGAGTACTGTATTTATAGGAATATTTCTTCAGGATTTTATTCATTTGTGCAATTACAAATTCTTCAGCTTCTGAATGCTCTACATTAGTTTTCCATTTCTGCAAAACTTAAATATTTTTGTAGTTGATTTTAACAGTCGAACCTTTTTACGCATAATATCAACAATATTAGCTAAAATCTTGAATTCCTTTACTGCATCGCAGAGAATAATACTCAATGCAACAGCTGTAGACCTTTCCATAGTCTGATTTTCGCTTTAAGCTGACGCTTGCCGAATACAATTTTGTTATGTATTTTGGACACTTGAACCAAGGAATGAAGTAATCTAGAATCAAGAATAGACAAACTGTCAAACAATTATTGTACAACTACAAGAGAATCAACTTGGTTATTCCTTACACTCTTAGAAAATTTATGTTCAGTCTACAAAGACTGTAAATCGTAGTAATAGAAAGTGAGTTAATTCAGTGTCAGCCTTACCGAGTTATTCAGTTCCTTCAAATTCCGACTTTTTCAAGGGGAAACTATCATAGTTAAATAATATGTAATATGAACTAATAGTTTAGCTAAGGATTTAAGGCACAAGAATAACATTTGCAGGGAAGAGCTGAGAGATAATTGCAGAAAACTATGAAAAGCAAGCGTGAAGTGGTTTAGAAATCTTTGGATTTATAGATCGAAAATTATGTTCATTAGTTAGAGCTGACATACTTTTTGAACGAGATGCACCTACAGAAATAAGAACACCAAACAAGTGAGTGAAAGGTATTTAGATAATCTACAGAGAAGAGTTATTTTACAAGTTTAAACAGTTTGTTAGGTAAATCATTGTAGAGCCTTTAACCGAAATATCTAAAATTCTCTAGTACACAAAGAATTGTCAAAACTGACTTCTTTGATTTGTGGGAGTTATCCTATATCAGTTTTACTTATTACATTTCACTAATTACTTTCTAGTATGAGTTCGTCTTTGGTGTGTGACATGCATGGTAACTCCTACACAACTAAGTCGAAGATGGTGTTCTAGCCTCTCTTCTCAAACTTGAACTTCTACTTTTATTTATAAATCCGCCCACATTTCTTCGAGTGGTTTGTCTGGATTACAGAGATTGCTAAGTTCTATATAGACTTTAGGGATGAAAAATATCCTGTGTTACAGCATAAACAAGAAGTATTAAGAGATAATCATCCTCGCCTAGTTTACTGGCTCGCTAGTTTTCTAGCCAACCCCAAGCCTTGGTAAAGAGGGGGGGACTGGGCGTGAAGCTAGTGACCCTACCCCACAAAATTATTGAAACTGCTATAGTACAGAGGATAAATGTGTTGTTGAAGCCAAATGTTCCACTTGGAACCTAAGGAAATAGTGATTAAGAGATAATCAGTTAAATGGTCCCACAAATTTCCTCTTCACATGATCTCCTCCATGTCGCAGTAAGACACTCAACCCACTGCTTCCCATTCGGTTTACACTCTATGGTCTGACATGTAATGTTCCTTGACTGTCTGTCCAAATTATGTCCAATCCAACTCCGTTTCCTTCTGCATAGTTACTGGAAATAGCTTCTTGACTGTTTCGCTGTCTGATAAAATTACTAAAATTACAAGCCCTGAAATGAAATTAGTGTTAGGGATTCGGATATTATTCCTTATAGTGATTGTTGTAGACCTCCAACGTGATTTCAGAGTACTAAACGCCTCCTTTGCGTTCTTATTACGATAGTCGCTGGTTTCGACACTGTAACTAAAATGGCTCTGACTAGATAAGTGTGAGAGACAACTGCTTTTAGACTTCCACCACCGATAGTGGTTGGCATTTGCATTTATTAACCTAAAGATGGGAAGTGCTACGAGTAACAGGGCACTCACATGTACTACGAAATATCTTTATAATTGAATAAAAGGGTTGAGAAAATAAATGTTTATTTTTCATGTGAATCCTCATTCAGTCGTTGCAACTCCGTTCATTTAAAATATACAGCACTTATATTACAACAAAAAATTTACTAGTCCAGTAGTGGGGAATATTTCCATCATCTGAGGTGAAGTTAACACTTTACAGAAAACTATTTAAAATGCCCTGTCTCGGCGAAATATGCTCATATTAGCTCTAGTTAGCCACATTTTTTTTATCATTACTATGGCAATCTCAGGGTTCATCTTTCATTTTGGCTCAACAGTTGATTCATTGGAAATACAAAAATGTCTCCAGAACATATGCTTAGATATTTTGTAGCTTGCATCTCTGAACATTAGGAAGACTGCATTGATTTGAAAAAACAAGAGACGAAGTAATCTCGAGATGTAGTTTTGCTAAGTTGTGAAGTCACAATTTTAGCCTTTCTAATTACTTAAGATGTGAAACTGTAGCCTCAGTTTCGTCTTATTCTTCAAGTTGCAGTGGACCAACTAATAAATCAAACAATTTCATTTAGAAGTACATCATTTTAAATCTCCACAATTTGAGGAAGTATGCAAAATTAGGAATCATAAATATAATAACACTACTATCTAAAATCATGAGTGAGAAGAGAAGAGAATAGTTAGATAGGGGGCAGTAAGTTCTTCCAAGAGAAAGAAAGCAACAAAAGTAAACGCATATGCGTTATCATGGAAAATGTGGAGCCACTTTACCACGGGGCTACAAAATTTCGATTTAGTGTCCCGACGACCTCAGCCATGAAATATAAACACCCTTGTCTAACACGAATGTACATTCATAGAAATTGTAGGCTGATGTCATGTTATTTGTCAGCTCTATTCTAACCTAATGCTAATTCAGACAGAATTACTCGTTGACCAGGACAGTTACTTTAAGTGTGTATTCTATACACCTCAATCGATAAAGGTTCATAGTCGAATGAACGTTTTCCCTTCTGTCGCCACTTCTCGCCTAATCTCACTTTACTTTAAATGTCGTTCCCCGTAATGCCCACATTGATAGTCCAATCAAAATGTTACGAGAAGTTGAAAAGGATTCTATTTTTGCCAAACGTTAAAGGCGAGATAAAAATATTTTGCAGAAATGTCGATATTCCTCTCTTTAAACAATGAAGTTAATTTTGAGAAGGCAAGCGTTCGGCTGAATACATAATTTGTAAACTTTATGCTCTACCTTACCTCAACAACATAATATTTCACACTAGTAATTGCATACAGCTTTGAATTTTGAAGATTGAAAAACTTGTGCCTATTTCAATCTATTTGAAAGTTGTGTAGAAGTTTAAATTTAGTATAACTCCAGAGGATCAATTACGAAGCTATTACTTTAGCTGCTTTTTATTTTTGCTAAATGAATTGATTTAAGCACTATTTTCCCTGATGAAGCAGATGTGTTCATCTAGGTAAAGCAGATAATTCGCAGGAGTTATTTTTGGACTGAATCGTTGTGATGGTGTTTAATGAATTTTCATCCCATGTAGTTCAAATTTGTGTGAACATAGAAGTGCGTGTATAAATATTTAACCGTAAGGTACAGTCTCTTTTCTCACAATAAAATGAATAAATTGAGTCCCCCACATTTGCTTTAACCTGTGATGCACAAAAAGGCAGGATGATAAGAAACAACAATTATTTCTTGTGGGAAAGAGGGTGTCAAATATTTATCTTTTCTGAAATTCATCCAACTGGTACTTAGAATTCAATATTTCTGTATAATCAGTCAAACAAATACTCGATGAACTCAATAACATTAGTTTGGTTTACTGAGAAAGCAAGTGCAACCACATTTGAGACCAAATTCAAGATAACACAGTGTAAAATATCAACATTTCCCTCTGCATAGGACAATTTTGATTTGCAAACCCACTTTATGCAGTAACAAAACTAGAAAAAGGTTGCCGCTTTACTGTCTTGTAATATGTATAAATAACATAAAGTCGATATCCTGTATGTAGTCCGCTAAATGTTATTTTAATGAAATAAGGGGAGGTTCTACATTATTTGCTGATCTTTTCAGTGGGTATTTAACGATGAGAGCTTACAGCTCTTTCTACAGTCTAACGCACATGCTTTCAACAATTAATGTACGTATACAAGTGTTAGTTTGTAGGGATTTGATTGGTTACAGGATTTTCATCATGAGCTCACATCACTTAGAGAACCACTGGAAAACCTGGGAGTACTGGACAGCTGTTTCGTCCTAGTTTGGGACTCTTCTGCAGTACGCACCCACCGGGATTCGAACCCAAGACCTTCTGGTTACAAGGCGAGCTCGTATACCGTTAAGCCACTGGGACCCGATCCAATGGCACATGAATTCTAACTTCTGCCATTGGGCCATTGGATCGGGTCCCAGTGGCTTAATGGTATACGAGCTCGCCTTGTAACCAGAAGGTCTTGGGTTCGAATCCCGGTGGGTGCGTACTGCAGAAGAGTCCCAAACTAGGACGAAACAGCTGTCCAGTACTCCCAGGTTTACCAATGGTTCTTTAACTAATTTCAGCTCATGATGAAAATCCTGTAATGTACGTATAGTTGACTGTTAAAAATAGCATTTTCTCTGAGTCTGTTTTTGGGATGCATTCTCTATGCTTTCGGGAAATACATGGATTGAAATAAATTGCAATGAACAAGGTATAGACAGATTATGCAGCCATTTTTGTTTCATGCACTCACAAGAACATAAGTGTCACGAAGACACGCTATTGTAAAGTGCCACCAAACTTACAATAGAAAACAGTATAGATGTACAAATACTTCCTGGTTTCAGGTGATGGCTGCACCCACAACGACTCATGTAGAAAGTGTGCTATCAAATAAAATGTACAGTGTTATAGACCAAACCTTCATTTGGAATACGTGCAAGAAGACATTTGATATCTCTTCGCTACGCTGCGCTGATAGCGACAGAAAGCTTGAAAAAATATACTGAACCATATTATTCAAGTTCTACATACCTTCTCCTTCCTTTCATATATATTCTCCCTGTCTAACTCTTGTCCTCATAACTACCGTAGATTGCGAAATTTTACTAAATCTTCCTAATAGCTAAATTTTTAAATAATGTGCCTCACAGGCAAGAAACTTGCCAGATCTGTATGTTATCATTTTTGTGAGGCTTCACGCTGCAACCCCAGGGCTAGAGTCTCTTTTGGTTCAGATGATTTCTATGATCGTCCTTTATTTAAAAGTGGTATGTCTCATGCCGGGGGTGATAAATTCACAATGCATGTTAATTCTGAGATAGCAGTCGAAGAATGCAGCGTTCTAGAACTTATACTGCGCAACAACTCTGTGTAGGTGAAGACATTTTATTAATTTGTCTATCACTACCTATATATTTCTGCCTTCCGCGATACAAGCAAGTTTGCGAGTTTGATCACGAGCCGAATTCAGCTAGAGAATCACTGATAAATAATCTGATGCTCACTAGCGACCGACTCTATACGAGAAGTTACCTGGAGTGCTAGTGGGAAGTCGTAGCCAGGTTGGTCAGGTAATAGCACAGTTAACAGACTATGATACTGGATTTTGGTTGCGCCATATATGTATATATATACATATAACGAACTGAAAGTTGAAATTCATAGGCTAACGGACGGGGCTGAAATGACTGAATGGTCTGAGAAATCGCCTTACACTGGAT
This sequence comes from Trichobilharzia szidati, assembly GCA_944472155.2. Lineage (NCBI taxonomy): Eukaryota > Metazoa > Platyhelminthes > Trematoda > Strigeidida > Schistosomatidae > Trichobilharzia > Trichobilharzia szidati. The sequence continues at coordinate 104,210,085 of OX235279.1, forward strand.
GGTCCTACGTATGTACCATTTTGGGTGCGTACTGGTGAAGACTCCCAAACTTTGATGAAATATTTGATCAGTACTTTCTCATTTCTTAACGGTTCTTTAACTTGTGTCAGATCTTGACCAAAGCCATAGACAGTAAAATCCCTGCAAACCTGCATTTGAATATAATTCATGCTTTTTTGAGCAATGTCACAAATTAATTAAAATATCATACCTCAGTGTCATATATGGTTCAACAGATTTGTGATAGTTATAAGGGCTGAGGTGTTTAAATTGTTCAGTGCCTACTTCGAAAGCATAGACTGAAATTGTTGTTTAGGCATTTCTCGCACGCAAATATAGGTTTCTGTCTTAGTGGCATCGCCGACAAAGACAGTGTTAGACATGACGGAATGTCCTCTGTTCTGACTTACAAAGAAAACAAAGCCATTCGAATATTTGGATAGTGTTATCAGAAGACGAAAGTTATGTGAAAAATTTGATGTATTTGCGCTATACATTTCGAACAATCTGATCACACATTTAATTGTCAAGCCGACATATATGAAAAAAATTGAGGGCAATTAAATTGAGCAAAGTGACAAAAAAGACTTAAGAATAATTAACACAGCGTTTAGTGATCCAATCGAATAAGAATTATCAAGGTAAGTTAAGAGTAATAATAAACTGTTTTTGAACACACATGGGGGGTGCTTAAGTTTATGAAAAGCTATAGCATCAGTAAGTGCCCCTGTGTGTTCAAAAACAGTTTATTATTACTCTTAACTTACCTTGATAATTCTTATTCGATTGGATCACTAAACGCTGTGTTAATTATTCTTAAGTCTTTTTTGTCACTTTGCTCAATTTAATTGCCCTCAATTTTTTTCATATATGTCGGCTTGACAATTAAATGTGTGATCAGATTGTTCGAAATGTATAGCGCAAATACATCAAATTTTTCACATAACTTCCGTCTTCTAATAATACTATCCAAATTTATATAAGGGATTAATCGTGTTTTCGTTTGTAGCTTTATTCTATATGTCTTTATAACATAATTTATACTGATTACTAGACCTTTTCATGTATATCACACAAACAGAATCCCACTACAGCCTCATGTAGCAGAACTCACTGTCAATCAGGCTTACTCTCGCTTTCATAAAATAATTCATTTGCAGTATGTGACGGCTAAAAGGGGCGAATATCTAGGTCTCCTTCTGGACAACTGGACAAAGTGATGAGCCTCTCTAAGTTATTTCATCAATCAATGAACTATCCAAGTTCACCAAATCACCCACAGCTCTCTACGCAGATGACTCAAAATACTCATCACGTCACTTCATGGGACAGATGCTTCCCATAGACATGGCAAACTCTGCGACCATGCGTATCGTGCATGCAACCGTCAGAAGATATAAAAAAAGATATGTCAATCTTTTCAGTGTAGGCGAGTACTGATTATGTGTCAAAGTAATTCATGGCATAAAGGTTGTATCAGACTGCCACCTAGTTTCAGCTCATGTGATCACTAATTCAGACACATACTTGGTGAGATTACAACTTAAAAACTGTATACAGAACTTGCTCAAAATGAGTCTTGTAAATGTATCACTGCTTCTCCAAATGGATCAAAAACGCATAAGAAGCGAATGTACTAAAATATGCACTCAAAAAATTAATCAAATAGGCTAGAGGCCTCAATCCTTAATCAAAACAATAAGAAAAAATCAAAATCTAGTTAGCCATAAGTAACATTTTTAGAAAGCCCTGAGGTGATATGGGGAGGGTTAAGTTAAATATTTGGGAAAATGCGTAAAACTATAGACATTCCACCTCAAGGTCAAACAATATATGTGTAAAACTTGGCACTGTGGTAGTAAGTAATTCCATATTAGTTTTTATTAGATATATCACACAGTGAAACATATTATTTACTGGATCCAGTAAATAATATGTTTCACTGTGTGATATATCTAATAAACAACTATATGATCAAGGTCAAACAGTTATACAAAATCTCACGAATCACCAAGATTGTGTAATACGGCTTTCAACCCTGTGATTTCTGACTCTACAGTGTGGGTCGTTGCTGAAAATTTGATTTTTTGAGTATTCGCTATCAGCGTACTGATAACATTTCATCACTGTCCCACTGTGGGTTGTAAATTACACCACACTTCCTCAAATAAGTGCAAGGCAGTTTTAATAGGTCATAGCAAAGTCACCTTCCGTGATGCCCTCTCCTACTATGGAAATGCGTTAACCAAGATGCTTTACAGACTCTTGGTCCTCGAAGGCACATGTTTATAAGAGTTAATATTTATAGAAACTTTGATTCGTTTGCCACAGCTAACGTACATCTGCAACTACCGAATATGACATATTATATACTAAACATATAAATCATGCAGCATAAATAGTTACAAAATCAAGAAAAAGCACAGTATCAATTTTTCACGATCTGGACAACAAAATTGGAAACTAATCGAATATTTGCGAACGAACCATGGCAACGACTTTGAACGTTGTAAGGTTACTAACAAATTTTGTTTATAATATATCTTGACACTTTGACAAAACTGCAACTCTTAGGGTTCTTTTACTTAGTTCCCAGATTAGTCTCCACTTTTTGAAGATAGAGGTAATTTCAAGATAAACATTTCAAATTATAGAGGAATGGGGGAGTAAAAAAGAAAGGCTGTTGAAAAATTTCGGCTCTGTTCACCCTGTCATACAACAAGATATCAATACGTTATAACCGAAATACTCAGTGGTTATTTTTCTTCATATGTAGGGAGATTTAACTACACATGCAAAACATCTTTTGAGATGGTAGACATTCCTTTTGTCCTCAGTGATCTTCAGTAGTGTTGTAAGGATATGCAATATTTTGATTAAGATCGGTGATTTTCACCATTTTGTCATCTTCGTTCAGTTAACCCCTATGCAACTGCAAGAAAGCATGACCAGATTTTAAATCTAAGTCTTCAAAGCCATATCTAAAGTAGTGTACTATCGTTTTTTACTGCAAAAACCACTTAAGAGATAACACTCAAAACCTCCTGTATTTCCTGGGATGCCATTTTCAAGAATTCTTGCAAGGAATGATCTAAATTGTAAGTGTCCTGTAATATGTAAGCCCCAAATGCAAATTCAAGTTTTGTGCAATATCCCCTTTCTCATTGCTTATGACTAACTGAATCTAAAGGTTTTAAATGATTCGGTAAAAGCTGATATAGAGCCTACATAGACCGGACGCTTGATCCTTTTATAGAGTAACCCACATAGGAAATTCCTGACCTGTTCTCCCCTTTCGAGAACCTTTTCAGAAAAAAAATGAGTAAATCACATTTATAAGTTATGCAGCGGTTACTAGACTTTCTCCAGACTTCCGGTTGCGCAAGCTTATACCTTGGCTCATTACATGTAATTATTGATTGACTACATTCTCACTTGAAATGCTAAGGCAGCTGACAGATTTGTGTGGTCATCTCAAACTTATATCTGTTCTCGAAGAGTACTTGACCGACAATCAACAGTTTTTTCAGACATAATTCAACAAAAATACCGTACACACACGTAAGTGCGAGTTATTTCAAAAAGAAGTATCGCTTTCGAAATCAATGCAGGGAAATAATGGCGGATACAATCTTAACGTGGATGCAATGCTTTAAAGCTTGTAAGGGATCAAAGAAGTCTGTCAGCTCAACTGAACCTCATCCATTTCACCGTCAACTATCAGCATATTCATCCGTGCATATTGAAATACCGGATAGGGAACATAATTTCGAAGGGACAAGAGCTCGACAGCTTCGTTATGGTGCGATTATCTACTTGTAGATCTTTTCCAAATCATCGTCAATAAATACATCTCTCTCCCCTCGCTAGCTGGGGCTGTATTAAGAGCTGCCTGGCCACCAGGCTGGGTGGGCCAGGCTGAAGGGTAAACAAGTAGTGCGGCTAGAGCTCAGATCTAGCAGGAATGATAGCTACACATGAACTGTCAGCGTTGGTTCTAGCTGAAACCAACTGGAAACGTTCTCAAATCTATGCAGGTAACCTAAATAACTCGTTTCCCAGAAGTCAATATATATTCGCAACATATAATTTTATTCACATTGGTCTTACTATATCAACTGCGATGTTAGTAATAAAAATGTACTGTTATTCAAATGGGCTAGTATTTTTCCTGACATCTGGTCCCTAAGAGAAAGACTCATATGGTTGAAAGAAGTAGGTGTCAGATTCTTAAAGGGATTGAATAAATAAGAATTATTGCAGCACACACCAATGCATAATGAGGAAGTAGTATGTGTTACGCAGATTATGATCTTATTCAGCTGACACACAAGATGAAAAGAACCTCCAAGCACACTGACCTTTTAGATACCTCATAAATCTACGTAGAACCCATGGAATCATAGTTCAACAATAATTTAAACAAAAAAGCAGATAACAGAGGGAGAAGAACTAACTATTATTCAGATCCGGACAATTATAAATGTGTTTTTAACAATAGTTATAAACTCATGTCCAGACTCAAGCCGTCAGAATCCGTATCGGTGACTTACATAGTACAGCGATTTATTTTGTGTTTATCACCACACCTACTGATCAACACGAGTCAACTTCCTTCCTTTTGCGTTGTACAATTCTGAGGTTGCTTTTTCAACAGAAGTGACGTTGGAGCTGCATGGCTCCATCCTCAACTCAATCATTCAGAATACACCATACCAATAGCTTCAGTGATAAACACTTTGGGAAAGGTCAACAGTTACACTCACACATGAGGACAATGTTAGCAGTATTATTTGTGTATGAAAAAGAGATTGTTGTAAAGGATTTGGCTATATAACGTCTTGAAATGTATAAATATAGGAGTGGTCAGTTCTAGAGCAGAATATGAAACGGTCTATTGAACGGGGTGAATGGACTGGTGGAGGAATTAGTGGTAGCGGTAGGTGGAATGATCCTTCGGGAAAATAGTCATGTGTCAGAACTTGCTATGCCAATCTTCATCACTTCTTCTTACATTGTGTGCGTCAATTACCACTCAGTGGTTAGGACTCTCGCCGACCATGCACATGGTCCGGGGTTCGATCTCCTGCCGGCGCACACCCGATATCTATGGTCGGCCTGAATTCGGGCTACCGGTATCCATGCTGAAAATTCCACACTTGTACTGAAAATACGGTGTGGAATCAAGCTGTAAATCAAAATAAAAAAAATAAATAAAAAATACTTGTATGACGAAAATCATGTTACGGAACAAATTGTGAAATTTTGTTATAAATAAGTACAACCAAATTTGTTAATAATTGAAATCACTTTAAATGGCAGAGCGTATTATGTAATTTGACGAGGGGTGGTTTGTAAGCTAATTCTTCCAGGAATAATTACTCTTAGCCAATTAACCGAGGAGATTAAGGAAAGAAACTTAGTAAAGTGGATGAAGATATGCTGCATATATGATAGAAATTCATAGAGCGTAGTTTGTGTAATGGTGACTTAACCGCAGTAATACTAAGAATGATTCGCCCGTGGCTAGACCGGAAAAATGAAAGTAACTATCGAAATGTGTTACGACGTAGTGCGAACGCCACTGTCAGTAACGTAATAGCTTTACCAGTACAAAGGATGTTAGATAAACAAACATGAATTCAGGAACATTATTATTTACGGATGATGACTCTTTGGAAACCGTGGTGATGGTCTATTAATATTCATTTGAAAATCCTCTACACCCCAGAGTAGTTCAAACAATAGCGAAAATGGACGACAGAAGTTTGTCATGCGATGGTTTCCATCTAATTTTAACTACGTGTATAGTATTCCCCATGTACCACTTCACACATCTGTATAAATGCGAAATTTTCCCGAGTGACCCTGAGTTTCCAATAGTAAGATCAATTTAATGGCCTTCTAAAAGATCTACAATGGAAGCATACACAAAAAGTTGGCTTCAACGAAAAAGTATTCAGGAGGTTTATATAAGCAGACGATCTTGTTTGAAATTACTGGTTATTTGGTTACAGTATCAGTGACAGCCCCACACTTGACCAGTTTGTTAGGACCTGCTTAATCTGCTAATATTACCAACTGATCATTTCGAAGAACCTTGTTCATGTAATGATATGTGTCAGGATGTGAAACACTTATACCCATAATCTCCTCAGGACTAACGGACATGACTGACGAACTGCCACAAATGTATACCTGTGTAGTTTTACACAAGTGCCTGCCACTGGTTCGTACATTTGTTTATTCCGAAGCGTATTAACTGAGTGAGAATTAAACATAAGGCGTTTAAAGGGAACTCATGCATTTGAAAGAGAGAAGGCTAATTACTCCTATCAGCAATTATATGATAAATACACCCACTGCTGTTTTCAGTCGTTAAACCGTTCTGTGCAACCACATAAGCCCTTAAGGCTCACCTGGAGATTGCCTGTTGAAAGTTCCAACATTTCTCATCAAATAATGTCAGTATGTCAGTCCTGTGTTTTATTTTAAATATGACAATGTGACCACATTTGCGACTAACAGAACACATCGAGTCATCTAAACAATGTATGAGTGGTGTAACGCAATTTTTTATATGAAATTCATGCACAATAAGAATTTACGTCAGTTTCTACCGTAAAGTTCGATAACACTGTTTACAACAACACATGTCATTTTCTACCCTAAGTGACACGATAATTATATTTAATTGACCAAAGAATTTATCTGAGAAATTCCAAAGGTGAACTCACCTGTCGTTTCGGCCTGAAATATGAAAATTACTTCAAATATGTGCATTAATATCAATGCCTATTTCAAGGGAAAGACTGCCTCAGAATTTCACCGAAGAATGAATAGTGAAATCAGAAACAAGTGGAAGTACGTCCAAGTGAAAATAAAACAAATTTACCAAAATATTCAGACTTCAAACCTCTGTAAAGAATCGGCGAAACCAAAACTACTACCATTATTTTCATTATTTCAAAATTTATTGTCTTTTCATGATCTTACTTTCACCACTACTTCGCAAAAAGAACTGTCATTAAAAATCCTCTCGCCTTATCTGTGTAACTGCTTACAGTGTTGTGATATAGTTCCGCATGCTGAAAATTCCACACTGTGACATTAGTACTATTTTTGGAATGCAGAAAACTATTATTATTGAGAAAATAGGTGTGAACAGCGAAATCTAATTGCTATATTCTCAAAGAACAGCCTACTGTCAACAGCATGAAGTGCTGAATAAAATTATCTTCATGTCCAATGTAAGAACAAAAGTTGACTCAATACTAAATATCTTAGGTGGACAGGCCTGAAAGTCGACTGGAAATAGGTTGGCTGGTCGATATGGTCTCTCTTGTCTGAAATTTCATTACTTTCCTCCACATAGGATCTGAAAGGACTAGAACCACACAAAATAAGCTATTCTTCCATTAAGAAGGTTCGAGCTTTCTTGCAGCAAACCACTAGAGATAGCTCATCAGAGTGCAAAGACTCTAATGCGCTCTCATTTGCTCAACTCAAATTTTCTACCCATGAAACTCTCTCTTAGCAGATGTGACTGCTGCACAGCCTGTGAAAAGTTTTAAGCGGGAGCTAAAAAATTGTGCAGCGACACAAGGGTTGCGTCCAAGCCGTCTATCAACATAAGATCTCACACTATTAGTCAGCATATACCTAATTTTTTAATCTTACTGCTGATCATTCTCCAATATTTTGATCTCGCTACTCTTTCTATTCATTCATCCTCCTCCAGCATCTGTACATCCTCGACTCTCAAAAGTGAACTGATCTCAGCACCCAATATATCCAATTCAATCTCCAATCCCATTGGGGTCCACCAGAGCTTCATCAGACAAGCGATGGGACCGATTCCACAGAACGTTACCGAAAATTAGGGAATCCTACCTTAAAACCGTGAAGCGAGCACAAATGACTCGATTTGGGTTAAACTGGTGAAACTCGTGAATGCTATACCCGGCTGAACTTATATGTAACGTTCGTTGAAATTTTGCTACATTGGATATATTCGATATTATCCGGTATAGGGCGCTGTTTTTGGTCTCGGGTGCTTTTTCAAGGTTAGTTTTCCAGTAATTTATTTGTTCGCTTTTAGCCTCATTACTTGCGTTTCTTTCTTTTTTTCTTCTGGTAAACTTCTTATGTCAATTATTCTTGATTATATTTTTCGCTTATGTAAACTGATTATACTGAAAAAGGTAAGTTCACGCCGAAAAGAATATGTATAAAACTTTTGCCCAGGGAAATAGGTGCTGTCTAGTAATCCATAACTAGGCTACTGGTAGAATTATTCTATTTTTTTCAGTTTATTGATATGAACTGAAGTGATGGCTGGTTCTATGAAAATATTGGACGTCCACCAGCTCGTGTGCTATCCGCGTTGAAAAATGTTCTGGTGTTTATTTCATCATTATACAAATGTTAATCTCATTTATTTGGTAGGGAGTGTGCTTCATGTTTTTATGTTTTATGACATCATGATGAGCTGACGAATCACATCAAGTACATTGTGAAGATTCTTCAGATAATTCTAAGTGATTCACAATTATATCAACAAAAGTTGTCAGTCTCCTACGCTATTTCGGGGCTATTATCCATTTCCATGACGAATCTTCTACATTATAGCACGTCTATCAGTATTAGCCAATTTCCTAGCTGTGCACATTACTTGTATCCATATTTCAATCAAAATAATCACTACACACATATTGTGGTTATCGCAGCAAGCCTGAGTATGTATTTTACTAAGTAGATGATTCACACACACAGAATGAGTAATTCTATACTCACATTTGGGATTGCCTTGTTATCCGAAGTTTTGTTCGAGATGTCATTATCAAGCAGTGTTTGTCGAATATGCCCCTTATACTGTTTTTTTTATTTGTTTTGTCATTGACGCGTTATAAAGGCTTTCTGTGCGAGTTTAAAATTATTAGTGTGGGGGGAGTTCCTTACTGATTTGGTGTCAGCCACCAGCGTACTTTTAGACGTTAACGTTAATGCATATGCATGAACCATAGCCATCAAAGGTGGATGATGTGCGTACTCATAATGTGTTTCAAAAGCTTAATGTTCGTGATATTGCTCCTGCTTTTCGTACTTATTATAATCCTAATGCAATGATTAAGCACAGGGAGCTACTTAAGTTACATAAGTCGGTAGTCAGTCAGAACCATAGACTATCATTAAGGAAAGTGATTGGGACCCTTGATAAGCTGTACGTCTCAGAACGCCACTGTAATGGGAAAAGGATTAAGTTGAAAAAAGCTAATGATTTAGAGACCTTAACTTGGCATTAGTCTATCACATCATTGGCTGTTGGTTAAAGCAATATAGCTAGGTGTATATTACCTCTCTGGGGTCAATCGGATAACTCGAACCTTTGCTTGGCGAATTTAGGTTTCATCTCTGACTTTCTTTTAACATTAGATTTCTGTATTTTATTTGCCTTTTCTTTTTTCTTATAGCTGATCAGGAATTTTGATTAGTATGCATCCAAATTATCTCCGTCCGATTCGTAACACACATAGGGATATAAAGTGGTGCGTTGCACTGACTGACTGGTTTCAACGTAGAACTTTGCACTGATATGCATCAGTTCAAGTCGCCCAACAAGCTATACTGGCTGGAACTTATGTTCCTGCAGGTCCTACCATGCCAGAAAGGTTGTTTGGATAGCGGTTAGACTAAAAGCAGTTACCCAATCCAATCCTATGACTTCAAATAAATCACAAAATATCATGCCGGATCGGTCGGGGCCCGGATTAACAACGACCGCACTTTCTGCTGCCGTGTCACAGGGCAAAAGTGATAAATACGCTACTGAGACACACCAAATGAAAAACAACAAACAAAAACAGGCCGTGTGTGACAGGCCTCAAGCAGTTGTCCCCTGGGCTCTGCGGTCACGCAACCAACTTCCACGGTGTGGGCAGCCGGGAAGTAACAATCGCCCTCACAATCCGAAGTGCAGCAGCAGCAGTTCAAGTCGCCACACTCCATGTACCACACTAAGAAAGAGAAACAAGCAAAAGAAATGCAAAATAGATACAGTAAACAGAGATATGAGACAAAAACAATAGTAATATGGAAGAACAATGTAGTTTCATTGGATATTATAAGTCACAAGGAGTGGATGCATCTGCGCCAATCATTGAGAACGATTTTGAGCCATATCACCAATTGTCTCCAGCCATTGGTTTTTACCGTCCCGAGGACCCCAACCAGGAAGTCTACACCTTCCTACGTGGCTCGAACTAACTGTCGTGGATTTCATTGACTGGTGCCCTGTTTTAGTTTGATCGCCGCTATTTCTTTTCCAGTCTGACCCTATGTGAGCTAACATTGCCCATTGTCGAGGAAGGCGATGACTACGTACGTACGTAGTCATACGTAAGACATGTCCTAACCATATCAGTCGTCAATTGACTTCCCACTCGACGCCCAACCTCAATATTGCTCACTCTGTTATACCATTTCACACGGGAGATAGAACGCAGGCACCTATGATCAAAGATAGCTAGCCAGGTGTTTCATGTCCTCCACTCTCTATGATCAGGTTTCACAGCCGTAAAGGAGGACAGAGCGGACTGCTGAGCAGTACACCCGCCCTTTGGTTGATAGCCGCATATCACGTCTACGCTAGAGATAGTGTAAACTGGTATATGCGAATTGAGCCTTCTGTATCCGTTCTGATATTTTGTCAGCAATCAGCTCGTTGGAGCTGATACAACTTCCTAAATAACTGAATTGGTCAACACGCACTACCACTTCACTCCCTATTTCTAAGCTAGGAGTCGATGTAGTCCAGTCCTGCAGCATCGTCTTACATTTGGCGGGAGCGAATTTCATGCCAATCATTCGTAGATTGCAACTCAAGGTGTTCAGTCTCTTCACCTAGTAGCAGGACTATATCATCTGCATATTCTAAGTCAACGAGATTATTCCTTGATGGTAACAAGTCAAGCTTCCTTTGATTTTTGATTTATGGGTTTTATGCTAGTGTCTAACTGTGAATAGAATAACTCATAAAGTCGTAGAAGAGTCTTTGAATACTTATCTGTAGGTTTACCTTATGAGTTAATGCATATGGACACCTAATTAACTGACTTTGGTGTCTATAAATGCTTTTTGTGGAAACTAAAATTCTTTAAGTATTATTGACTATGTAGCAGATTGCTTTATATTCTCTTCACTATAGTAATTTTATTATGCTATATTACGCCTCTTTTAACCACACCCAGTGACTTTTGGGCAGTAAACCTTATGACTTCTATCCGTTTTGCACTCATGTAATCAGCTACTGAATTAATGCTCTTCCGAATTCGTCCCACGTTTTTGAGTCAATGCTTACGCAGCTACAGCGCTACAAAATTGGCCACAAAGTATGATGTAGTAATTGTTGGAGGTGGAATGGTCGGATTTGGTCTTGCTGCTGTGGCGGGTAAATCTAAACGTTTTATAGTTTATCTTGCTTACCTTCTGCAGCAAATTCTAAACTACTAGGCAATAAAAGTATCCTGTTACTAGAGAGTTCTCCGAAGAATACTTATCAATATAAGGAGGAGTATGAAAACCGTGTTGTCGCCCTTAATGACCTCTCTGTTAACATGCTTAATAGTAAGTATACTAAACAAATTTTGGAGTTCACGTGGTTCTTTTCTAGATATTGGAGCATGGGAATTTATTCGGTCGCATCGCGCACAACCTGTAAATAAAATGAAAGTAAGTTAGATTCTGAAAATTTTTAGTTTTCCTTTATTCTTGGGAACTTTTACGTTTTCTTTTCGATAGATTGTACACAAAATGAATCTAGCACTATCCAGCAAACAAGTGGATGCATATTCATAACTGACACATGAGTGTTTGTGAGCATTATAGTAACTTTTGTAAAGGAATGAAGCTTACATCGGTCGTGTATGAAATTTTGTCATTTACAAAACTGTAGATTTGAGTTGTATAGTCTGTAAAGCCGACTACAGAAGTAGGTCCGACAGTGTAGTAAACATCCAAGTCCATTAGACTCAGTAGATCTGCAAATTGGATTCTAATTCTTGGAGTTGCCGTTGATTGGTGTATAACTCCGTTTTGTGCAGATGGTGGTAAATCTAATGTTCTTGTAATTACTAATTAGTTTTACTAACTCTCACAATCCCTTACTTATTTTCAAGTGTTTGACAAGTTGCATTCGTTTATGTTTCATGGACAACTTTTTTCTCGCAATGGGACTATTAATAGATCAGTCCTTGCAATTATAGTTAACATAGATACATCAATATATCGAAATTGTTCAATACCTTTGTAGACACCACAGTTACCCTCACACGGTTGCATGCACTGGTACAAAATCTTGAAGTACAAAGTCCTTTAATCGAATCCAAAGCCCTAAGTCTCGATATTGAACTTAATTCCATAAACGTCTTTACACGGAGGTATAAAACTAAACCATAATACAATGAAATGTGGCTCATATCACGGGAAACATTAACAGTTGTCTTGGATCAATACTCAAGATCAGATGGCCGGCCAGAAAAGATCAGCAACAGGGTAAGATCTCTGGGAGCGAACCAACCAGGAACCGGTTGTGTAACAAATAGGCAGGAAGAAGTGGAGATGGATTGGCCATACTCCGAGGAAACCATCAAGTGACATCACTAGACAACTGGACAAAGTGATGAGCCTCTCTAAGTTATTTCATCAATCAATGAACTACCCAAGTTCACCAAATCACCCACAGCTCTCTACGCAGATGACTCAAAATACTCATCACGTCACTTCATGGGACAGATGCTTCCCATAGACATGGCAAACTCTGCGACCATGCGTATCGTGCATGCAACCGTCAGAAGATATAAAAAAAGATATGTCAATCTTTTCAGTGTAGGCGAGTACTGATTATGTGTCAAAGAAATTCATGGCATAAAGGTTGTATCAGACTGCCACCTAGTTTCAGCTCATGTGATCACTAATTCAGACACATACTTGGTGAGATTACAACTAAAAAATGTATACAGAACTTGCTCAAAATGAGTCTTGTAAATGTATCACTGCTTCTCCAAATGGATCAAAAACGCATTAGAAGCGAATGTACTAAAATATGCACTCAAAAAATTAATCAAATAGGCTAGAGGCCTCAATCCTTAATCAAAACAATAAGAAAAAATCAAAATCTAGTTAGCCATAAGTAACATTTTTAGAAAGCCCTGAGGTGATATGGGGAGGGTTAAGTTAAATATTTGGGAAAATGCGTAAAACTATAGACATTCCACCTCAAGGTCAAACAATATATGTGTAAAACTTGGGCACTGTGGTAGTAAGTAATTCCATATTAGTTTTTATTAGATATATCACACAGTGAAACAGTATTATTTACTGGATCCAGTAAATAATATTGTTTCACTGTGTGATATATCTAATAAACAAACTAATATGGAATCAAGGTCAAACAGTTATACAAAATCTCACGAATCACCAAGATTGTGTAATACGGCTTTCAACCCTGTGATTTCTGACTCTACAGTGTGGGTCGTTGCTGAAAATTTGATTTTTTGAGCATTCGCTATCAGCGTACTGATAACATTTCATCACTGTCCCACTGTGGGTTGTAAATTACGCCACACTTCCTCAAATAAGTGCAAGGCAGTTTTAATAGGTCATAGCAAAGTCACCTTCCGTGATGCCCTCTCCTACTATGGAAATGCGTTAACCAAGATGCTTTACAAACTCTTGGTCCTCGAAGGCACATGTTTATAAGAGTTAATATTTATAGAAACTTTGATTCGTTTGCCACAGCTAACGTACATCTGCAACTACCGAATATGACATATTATGTACTAAACATATAAATCATGCAGCATAAATAGTTACAAAATCAAGAAAAAGCACAGTAACAATTTTTCACGATATGGACAACAAAATTGGAAACTAATCGAATATTTGCGAACGAACCATGGCAACGACTTTGAACGTTGTAAGGTTACTAACAAATTTTGTTTATAATATATCTTGACACTTTGACAAAACTGCAACTCTTAGGGTTCTTTTACTTAGTTAAGTCTTCACTTTTTGAAGATAGAGGTAATTTCAAGATAAACATTTCAAATTATAGAGGAATGGGGGAGTAAAAAAGAAAGGCTGTTGAAAATTTTCGGCTCTGTTCACCCTGTCATACAACAAGATATCAATACGTTATAACCGAAATACTCAGTGGTTATTTTTCTTCATATGTAGGGAGATTTAACTACACATGCAAAACATCTTTTGAGATGGTAGACATTCCTTTTGGCCTCAGTGATCCTCAGTAGTGTTGTAAGGATACGCAATATTTTGATTAAGATCGGTGATTTTCACCATTTTGTCATCTTCGTTCAGTTAACCCCTATGCAACTGCAAGAAAGCATGGCCAGATTTTAAATCTAAGTCTTCAAAGCCATATCTAAAGTAGTGTACTATCGTTTGTTACTGCAAAAACCACTTAAGAGATAACACTCAAAACCTCCTGTATTTCCTGGGATGCCATTTTCAAGAATTCTTGCAAGGAATGATCTAAATTGTAAGTGTCCTGTAATATGTAAGCCCCAAATGCAAATTCAAGTTTTGTGCAATATCCCCTTTCTCATTGCTTATAACTAATTGAATCTAAAGGTTTTAAATGATTCGGTAAAAGCTGATATAGAGCCTACATAGACTGGACGCTTGATCCTTTTATAGAGTAACCCACATAGGAAATTCCTGACCTGTTCTCCCCTTTCGAGAACCTTTTCAGAAAAAAAAATGAGTAAATCACATTTATAAGTTATGCAGCGGTTACTAGACTTTCTCCAGACTTCCGGTTGCGCAAGCTTATACCTTGGCTCATTACATGTAATTATTGATTGACTACATTCTCACTTGAAATGCTAAGGCAGCTGACAGATTTGTGTGGTCATCTCAAACTTATATCTGTTCTCGAAGAGTACTTGACCGACAATCAACAGTTTTTTCAGACATAATTCAACAAAAATACCATACACACACGTAAGTGCGAGTTATTTCAAAAAGAAGTATCGCTTTCGAAATCAATGCAGGGAAATAATGGCGGATACAATCTTAACGTGGATGCAGTGCTTGGAAAGCTTGTAAGGGATCAAAGAAGTCTGTCAGCTCAACTAAACCTCATCCATTTCACCGTCAACTATCAGCATATTCATCCGTGCATATTGAAATACCGGATAGGGAACATAATTTCGAAGGGACAAGAGCTCGACAGCTTCGTTATGGTGCGATTATCTACTTGTAGATCTTCTCCAAATCATCGTCAATAAATACATCTCTCTCCCCTCGCCAGTTGGGGCTGTATTAAGAGCTGCCTGGCCACCAGGCTGGGTGGGCCAGGCTGAAGGGTAAACAAGTAGTGTGGCTAGAGCTCAGATCTAGCAGGAATGATAGCTACACATGAACTGTCAGCGTTGGTTCTAGCTGAAACCAACTGGAAACGTTCTCAAATCTATGCAGGTAACCTAAATAACTCGTTTCCCAGAAGTCAATATATATTCGCAACATATAATTTTATTCACATTGGTCTTACTATATCAACTGCGATGTTAGTAATAAAAATGTACTGTTATTCAAATGGGCTAGTATTTTTTCTGACATCTGGTCCCTAAGAGAAAGACTCATATGGTTGAAAGAAGTAGGTGTCAGATTCTTAAAGGGATTGAATAAATAAGAATTATTGCAGCACACACCAATGCATAATGAGGAAGTAGTATGCGTTACGCACATTATGATCTTATTCAGCTGACACACACAGATGAAAAGAACCTCCAAGCACACTGACCTTTTAGATACCTCATAAATCTACGTAGAACCCATGGAATCATAGTTCAACAATAATTTAAACAAAAAAGCAGATAACAGAGGGAGAAGAACTAACTATTATTCAGATCCGGACAATTATAAATGTGTTTTTAACAATAGTTATAAACTCATGTCCAGACTCAAGCCGTCAGAATCCGTATCGGTGACTTACATAGTACAGCGATTTATTTTGTGTTTGTCACCACACCTACTGATCAACACGAGTCAACTTCCTTCCTTTTGCGTTGTACATTTCTGAGGCTGCTTTTTCAACAGAAGTGACGTTGGAGCTGCATGGCTCCATCCTCAACTCAATCATTCAGAATACACCATACCAATAGCTTCAGTGATAAACACTTTGGGAAAGGTCAACAGTTACACTCACACATGAGGACAATGTTAGCAGTATTATTTGTGTATGAAAAAGAGATTGTTGTAAAGGATTTGGCTATATAACGTCTTGAAATGTATAAATATAGGAGTGGTCAGTTCTAGAGCAGAATATGAAACGGTCCATTGAACGGGGTGAATGGACTGGTGGAGGAATTAGTGGTAGCGGTAGGTGGAATGATCCTTCGGGAAAATAGTCATGTGTCAGAACTTGCTATGCCAATCTTCATCACTTCTTCTTACATTGTGTGCGTCAATTACCACTCAGTGGTTAGGACTCTCGCCGACCATGCACATGGTCCGGGGTTCGATCTCCTGCCGGCGCACACCCGATATCTATGGTCGGCCTGAATTCGGGCTACCGGTATCCATGCTGAAAATTCCACACTTGTACTGAAAATACGGTGTGGAATCAAGCTGTAAATCAAAATAAAAAAAATAAATAAAAAATACTTGTATGACGAAAATCATGTTACGGAACAAATTGTGAAATTTTGTTATAGATAAGTACAACCAAATTTGTTAATAATTGAAATCACTTAAAATGGCAGAGCGTATTATGTAATTTGACGAGGGGTGGTTGGTAAGCTAATTCTTCCAGGAATAATTACTCCTAGCCAATTAACCGAGGAGATTAAGGAAAGAAACTTAGTAAAGTGGATGAAGATATGCTGCATATATGATAGAAATTCATGGAGCGTAGTTTGTGTAATGGTGACTTAACCGCAGTAATACTAAGAATGATTCGCCCGTGGCTAGACCGGAAAAATGAAAGTAACTATCGAAATGTGTTACGACGTAGTGCGAACGCCATTGTCAGCAACGTAATAGCTTTACCAGTACAAAGGATGTTAGATAAACAAACATGAATTCAGGAACATTATTATTTAAGGATGACGACTCTTTGGAAACCCAGGTGATGGTCTATTAATATTCGTTTGAAAATCCTCTACACCCCAGAGTAGTTCAAACAATAGCGAAAATGGACGACAGAAGTTTGTCATGCGATGGTTTCCATCTAATTTTAACTACGTGTATAGTATTCCCCATGTACCACTTCACACATCTGTATAAATGCGAAATTTTCCCGAGTGACCCTGAGTTTCCAATAGTAAGATCAATTTAATGGCCTTCTAAAAGATCTACAATGGAAGCATACACAAAAAGTTGGCTTCAACGAAAAAGTATTCAGGAGGTTTATATAAGCAGACGATCTTGTTTGAAATTACTGGTTATTTGGTTACAGTATCAGTGACAGCCCCACACTTGACCAGTTTGTTAGGACCTGCTTAATCTGCTAATATTACCAACTGATCATTTCGAAGAACCTTGTTCATGTAATGATATGTGTCAGGATGTGAAACACTTATACCCATAATCTCCTCAGGACTAACGGACATGACTGACGAACTGCCACAAATGTATACCTGTGTAGTTTTACACAAGTGCCTGCCACTGGTTCGTACATTTGTTTATTCCGAAGCGTATTAACTGAGTGAGAATTAAACATAAGGCGTTTAAAGGGAACTCATGCATTTGAAAGAGAGAAGGCTAATTACTGCTATCAGCAATTATATGATAAATACATCCACTGCTGTTTTCAGTCGTTAAACCGTTCTGTGCAACCACATAAGCCCTTAAGGCCCACCTCGAGATTGCCTACTGAAAGTTCCAACATTTCTCATCAAATAATGTCAGTATACCAGTCCTGCGTTTTATTTTAAATATGACAATGTGACCACATTTGCGACTAACAGAACACATCGAGTCATCTAAACAATGTATGAGTGGTGTAACGCAATTTTTTATATGAAATTCATGCACAATAAGAGTTTACGTCAGTTTCTACCGTAAAGTCCGATAACACTGTTTACAACAACACATTATGTCATTTTCTACCCTAAGTGACACGATAATTATATTTAATTGACCAAAGAATTTATCTGAGAAATTCCAAAGGTGAACTCACCTGTCGTTTCGGCCTGTTGACCGGTGAAATATGAAAATTACTTCAAATATGTGCATTAATATCAATGCCTATTTCAAGGGAAAGACTGCCTCAGAATTTCACCGAAGAATGAACAGTGAAATCAGAAACAAGTGGAAGTACGTCCAAGTGAAAATAAAACAAATTTACCAAAATATTCAGACTTCAAACCTCTGTAAAGAATCAGCGAAACCAAAACTACTACCATTATTTTCATTATTTCAAAATTTATTGTCTTTTCATGATCTTACTTTCACCACTACTTCCCAAAAAGAACTGTCATTAAAAATCCTCTCGCCTTATCTGTGTAACTGCTTACAGTGTTGCGATATAGTTCCGCATGCTGAAAATTCCACACTGTGACATTAGTACTATTTTTGGAATGCAGAAAACTATTATTATTGAGAAAATAGGTGTGAACAGCGAAATATAATTGCTATATTCTCAAAGAACAGCCTACTGTCAACAGCATGAAGTGCTGAATAAAATTATCTTCATGTCCAATGTAAGAACAAAAGTTGACTCAATACTAAATATCTTAGGTGGACAGGCCTGAAAGTCGACTGGAAATAGGTTGGCTGGTCGATATGGTCTCTCTTGTCTGAAATTTCATTACTTTCCTCCACATAGGATCTGAAAGGACTAGAACCACACAAAATAAGCTATTCCTCCATTAAGAACGTTCGGGCTTTCTTGCAGCAAACCACTAGAGATAGCTCATCAGAGTGCAAAGACTCTAGTGCGCTCTCATTTGCTCAACTCGAATTTTCTACCCATGAAACTCTCTCTTAGCAGATGTGACTGCTGCACAGCCTGTGAAAAGTTTTAAGCGGGAGCTAAAAAATTGTGCAGCGACACAAGGGTTGCGTCCAAGCCGTCTATCAACATTAGATCTCACACTATTAGTCAGCATACACCTAATTTTTTAATCTTACTGCTGATCATTCTCCAATATTTTAATCTTCTCGCTACTCTTTCTATTCATTCATCCTCCTCCAGCATCTGTACATCCTCGATTCTCAGTAGTTAACTGATCTCAGCACCCAATATATCCAATTCAATCTCTAATCCCACTGGGGTCCACCAGAGCTTCATCAGACAAGCGATGGGACCGATTCCACGGAACGTTACCGAAAATTAGGGAATCCTACCTTAAAACCGTGAAGCGAGCACAAATGACTCAATTTGGGTTAAACTGGTGAAACTCGTGAAAGCTATACCCGGCTGAACTTATATGTAACGTTGGTTGAAATTTTGCTACATTGGATATATTCGATATTATCAGGTATAGGGCGCTGTTTTTGGTCTCGGGTGCTTTTTCAAGGTTAGTTTTCCAGTAATTTATTTGTTCGCTTTTAGCCTCATTACTTGCGTTTCTTTCTTTTTTGCTTCTGGTAAACTTCTTATGTCAATTATTCTTGATTATATTTTTCGCTTATGTAAACTGATTATACTGAAAAAGGCAAGTTCACGCCGAAAAGAATATGTATAAAACTTTTACCCAGGGAAATAGGTGCTGTCTAGTAATCCATAACTAAGCTACTGGCAGAATTATTCTATTTTTTTCAGTTTATTGATATGAACTGAAGTGATGGCTGGTTCTATGAAAATATTGGACGTCCACCAGCTCGTGTGCTATCCGCGTTGAAAAATGTTCTGGTGTTTATTTCATCATTATACAAATGTTAATCTCATTTATTTGGTAGGGAGTGTGCTTCATGTTTTTATGTTTTATGATATCATGATGAGCTGACGAATCACTTCAAGTACATTGTGAAGATTCTTCAGATAATTCTAAGTGATCCACAATTATACCAAAAAAAGCTGTCAGTCTCCTGCGCTATTTCGGGGCTATTATCCATTTCCATGACGAATCTTCTACATTATAGCACGTCTATCAGTATTAGCCAATTTCCTAGCTGTGCACATTACTTGTATCTATATTTCAATCAAAATAATCACTACACACAATTGTGGTTATCGCAGCAGGCCTGAGTATGTATTTTACTAAGTAGATGATTCACACACACAGAATGAGCAATTCTATACTCACATTTGGGATTGCCTTGTTATCCGAAGTTTTGTTCGAGATGTCATTATCAAGCAGTGTTTGTCGAATATGCCCCTTATACTGTTTTTTTTTATTTGTTTTGTCATTGACGCGTTATAAAGGCTTTCTGTGCGAGTTTAAAATTATTAGTGTGTGTGTGGGGGGGAGTTCCTTACTGATTTGGTGTCAGCCACCAGTGTACTTTTAGACGTTAACGTTAATGTATATGCATGAACCATAGCCATCAAAGGTGGATGACGTGCGTACTCATAATGTGTTTTAAAAGCTTAATGTTCGTGATATTGCTCCTGCTTTTCGTACTTATTATAATCCTAATGCAATGATTAAGCACAGGGAGCTACTTAAGTTACATAAGTCGGTAGTCAGTCAGAACCATAGACTATCATTAAGGAAAGTGATTGGGACCCTTGATAAGCTGTACGTCTCAGAACGCCACTGTAATGGGAAAAGGATTAAGTTGAAAAAAGCTAATGATTTAGAGACCTTAACTTGGCATTAGTCTATCACATCATTGGCTGTTGGTTAAAGCAATATAGCTAGGTGTATATTACCTCTCTGGGGTCAATCGGATAACTCGAACCTTTGCTTGGCGAATTTAGGTTTCATCTCTGACTTTCTTTTAACATTAGATTTCTGTATTTTATTTGCCTTTTCTTTTTTCTTATAGCTGATCAGGAATTTTGATTAGTATGCATCCAAATTATCTTCGTCCAATTCGTAACACACATAGGGATATAAAGTGGTGCGTTGCACTGACTGACTGGTTTCAACGTAGAACTTTGCACTGATATGCATCAGTTCAAGTCGCCCAACAAGCTATACTGGCTGGAACTTATGTTCCTGCAGGTCCTACCATGCCAGAAAGGTTGTTTGGATAGCGGTTAGACTAAAAGCAGTTACCCAATCCAATCCTATGACTTCAAATAAATCACAAAATATCATGCCGGATCGGTCGGGGCCCGGATTAACAACGACCGCACTTTCTGCTGCCGTGTCACAGGGCAAAAGTGATAAATACGCTACTGAGACACACCAAATGAAAAACAACAAACAAAAACAGGCCGTGTGTGACAGGCCTCAAGCAGTTGTCCCCTGGGCTCTGCGGTCACGCAACCAACTTCCACGGTGTGGGCAGCCGGGAAGTAACAATCGCCCTCACAATCCGAAGTGCAGCAGCAGCAGTTCAAGTCGCCACACTCCATGTACCACACTAAGAAAGAGAAACAAGCAAAAAGAAATGCAAAATAGATACAGTAAACAGAGATATGAGACAAAAACAATAGTAATATGGAAGAACAATGTAGTTTCATTGGATATAAGTCACAAGGAGTGGATGCATCTGCGCCATCCATTGAGAACGATTTTGAGCCATATCACCAATTGTCTCTAGCCATTGGTTTTTACCGTCCCGAGGACCCCAACCAGGAAGTCTACACCTTCCTACGTGGCTTAAACTAACTGTCGTGGATTTCATTGACTGGTGCCCTGTTTTAGTTTGATCGCCGCTATTTCTTTTCCAGTCTGACCCTATGTGAGCTAACATTGCCCATTGTCGAGGAAGGCGATGACTACGTACGTACGTAGTCATACGTAAGACATGTCCTAACCATATCAGTCGTCAATTGACTTCCCACTCGACGCCCAACCTCAATATTGCTCACTCTGTTATACCATTTCACACGGGAGATAGAACGCAGGCACCTATGATCAAAGATAGCTAGCCAGGTGTTTCATGTCCTCCACTCTCTATGATCAGGTTTCACAGCCATAAAGGAGGACAGAGCGGACTGCTGAGCAGTACACCCGCCCTTTGGTTGATAGCCGCATATCACGTCTACGCTAGAGATGGTGTAAACTGGTATATGCGAATCGAGCCTTCTGTATCCGTTCTGAGATTTTGTCAGCAATCAGCTCGTTGGAGCTGATACAACTTCCTAAATAACTGAATTGGTCAACACGCACTACCACTTCACTCCCTATTTCTAAGCTAGGAGTCGATGTAGTCCAGTCCTGCAGCATCGTCTTACATTTGGCGGGAGCGAATTTCATGCCAATCATTCGTAGATTGCAACTCAAGGTGTTCAGTCTCTTCACCTAGTAGCAGGACTATATCATCTGCATATTCTAAGTCAACGAGATTATTCCTTGATGGTAACAAGTCAAGCTTCCTTTGATTTTTGATTTATGGGTTTTATGCTAATGTCTAACTGTGAATAGAATAACTCATAAAGTCGTAGAAGAGTCTTTGAATACTTATCTGTAGGTTTACCTTATGAGTTAATGCATATGGACACCTAATTAACTGACTTTGGTGTCTATAAATGCTTTTTGTGGAAACTAAAATTCTTTAAGTATTATTGACTATGTAGCAGATTGCTTTATATTCTCTTCACTATAGTAATTTTATTATGCTATATTACGCCTCTTTTAACCACACCCAGTGACTTTTGGGCAGTAAACCTTATGACTTCTATCCGTTTTGCACTCATGTAATCAGCTACTGAATTAATGCTCTTCCAAATTCGTCCCACATTTTTGAGTCAATGCTTACGCAGCTACAGCGCTACAAAATTGGCCACAAAGTATGATGCAGTAATTGTTGGAGGTGGAATGGTCGGATTTGGTCTCGCTGCTGTGGCGGGTAAATCTAAACGTTTTATAGTTTATCTTGCTTACCTTCTGCAGCAAATTCTAAACTACTAGGCAATAAAAGTATCCTGTTACTAGAGAGTTCTCCGAAGAATACTTATCAATATAAGGAGGAGTATGAAAACCGTGTTGTCGCCCTTAATGACCTCTCTGTTAACATGCTTAATAGTAAGTATACTAAACAAATTTTGGAGTTCACGTGATTCTTTTCTAGATATTGGAGCATGGGAATTTATTCGGTCGCATCGCGCACAACCTGTAAATAAAATGAAAGTAAGTTAGATTCTGAAAATTTTTAGTTTTCCTTTATTCTTGGGGACTTTTACGTTTTCTTTTTCGATAGATTGTACACAAATTGAATCTAGCACTATCCAGCAAGCAAGTGGATGCATATTCATAACTGACACATGAGTGTTTGTGAGCATTATAGTAACTTTTGTAAAGGAATGAAGCTTACATCGGTCGTGTATGAAATTTTGTCATTTACAAAACTGTAGATTTGAGTTGTATAGTCTGTAAAGCCGACTACAGAAGTAGGTCCGACAGTGTAGTAAACATCCAAGTCCATTAGACTCAGTAGATCTGCAAATTGGATTCTAATTCTTGGAGTTGCCGTTGATTGGTGTATAACTCCGTTTTGTGCAGATGGTGGTAAATCTAATGTTCTTGTAATTACTAATTAGTTTTACTAACTCTCACAATCCCTTACTTATTTTCAAGTGTTTGACAAGTTGCATTCGTTTATGTTTCATGGACAACTTTTTTCTCGCAATGGGACTATTAATAGATCAGTCCTTGCAATTATAGTTAACATAGATACATCAATATATCGAAATTGTTCAATACCTTTGTAGACACCACAGTTACCCTCACACGGTTGCATGCACTGGTACAAAATCTTGAAGTACAAAGTCCTTTAATCGAATCCAAAGCCCTAAGTCTCGATATTGAACTTAATTCCATAAACGTCTTTACACTGAGGTATAAAACTAAACCATAATACAATGAAATGTGGCTCATATCACGGGAAACATTAACAGTTGTCTTGGATCAATACTCAAGATCAGATGGCCGGCCAGAAAAGATCAGCAACAGGGTAAGATCTCTGGGAGCGAACCAACCAGGAACCGGTTGTGTAACAAATAGGCAGGAAGAAGTGGAGATGGATTGGCCATACTCCGAGGAAACCATCAAGTGACATCACTAGACAAGCCATTGCTCGAGTGGAACCCGAAAGGGAAGCGGCGAGTTGGTGGTCAGTGCAAGGGTGACTTGGAGGAGGTCATGTGAAGAGGAGATGAAAACGTGTGGACAGACTTGGAGCCAGGTGAAGACTCTGGCAGAGAACCGAACGCAATTGAGACGCACAGCTGAAGCCTTATGTTCCTCTAGGAATTAAAGGAAACAATAATAATAATAATCACGGGAAAAGTATGCGGCCGTATGCTTCTATCAGTCAATAATGTACCCTAATTATTAACGCCAAAAACCGTAATCTTATATTACATCCTGTCAAAAGTGGCTATTTAGAACAAATTGATTTAGAGTGGGGCATCGAACTCCATTCCATTCAGATTTCTGCTATCGATTTTAACTGCCTCCACAAATAATCTTTTGCTAGTCAGCACTCACTTTAGGCACAAAGACAGACATTGCCTAACCTGGCCACCTACGTCAATAAATCAACTTTGGACCAAAACAGACCACATAATGATAGAGTGTCGTTGGCGAAAGTTGAGGACTGCTGCTCCTTCTGGAACACGTTCTTATACTTCGATCACGCCCTGGATGATGTGAACACAGGTCCTCCTCCTTCTCCCCAAATGAGGTTACAAAGGCTGTCTCAAATCTGAAACGAGGTAAAGCAGTGGGACCTGATGGAATGACTCCAGAGGTGTTTAGGGACGGTGGAAACAGTTTACTGTCTGTGCTAATTAAGGCATTAGGCAGTGTTTGGGAGTCAGAGATAGTCGCGTCGGGCTGGTGTAAGCCATTGATTATCCCGATGTATAACAAGGGAGACAAGTCTTTCTTCTCCCTGTGATGATCACAGGGGGATTATCTTGACCAATATATGGTGTCTAAAGTCCCAGTCGCAATAATCATGCGTAGACTAAGTGGTGCTCGGGGGAACAAACAAGAGAACCAGGCGTCAGGCTGTAGACCACGAAGAGGGTGTATCGATCATATCTTCACCTTCGACAGATTCTCCAACTCAGGCATAACTACCGGCGTCCAACAATCGTCATATTTCTCAACGTGAAAGTGCCATTCGATTCCGTTGACCGAGAGGTAATATGACGATGTTTGACTGTGAAGGGAATACCGAGAAAGCACATCCCACTGATCAAGGCACTCACTCTACTTAGACTGATGCAGTCAGCCAGCTAAGAGCCTACGGAGAGTTGTCATCTGAAGTGGTGACAACCAATGGTGTCCGTCAGGGATGCCCACCACTATCCCTATTTCTCTTTAATTTCATCATAGATGTACTAATGGAATTAACCCTAACTGGCTTCAGCGACTCACGAATTGACTAGTTATCAGGAAATAATCTCGGTGACTTGGAATATATATATGTATATATTTATCATCCTAGGTGAAGTCACTCACAGAATGCAGAGTCTTCTGAACACCTTGAACGATAATCTTCGAATGATTGGGAGGCGATTCGTTCCCTCTGTCAAATGTAAGATGATGCTACAGGACTGGACTACATCGACTCCTAGCCTCAAAATAGGCAATAAAATGGTAGAGTGGTGACCACTTAACCTTTTCGGGGACTTGCAACAACCATCATCATCAGCGGGTTGACCGCTCACGAAATCTCAGCACGGATACAGAAGGCTCGTGTGTCATTTGCCAACTTACAGCATCTCTTCCTTAGTAGACGTGATATCCGGTTGGTTGTTGATCAAAGTACATGTGTACTGAAAATGGAAGACATGGGAAGACTAGCTGCATTTGATCGTAGGCGCCTGCATTCTACCTTCCGCGTTTTATGGTATAATAGGGTGTGCAATATTGAGGTTAGGCTTCCGTCGAATGCCAGGTTAGGAGTGGAAATCAATCGGCGAGGCTGTGAAGCTACATTGGCTGACATAGTGTGGACATGTTTTGCGCAGGCCTAGCCATCGGTCGCCTTCCTCGACGGGCGGTATTAGCTGACACAGGATGGATCAGGCTGGAAAAGAGCTAATGGTGATGAAACCAGAACATGGCTTCAACAGTCAATGAAATCCACAACAGTTAGTTTAAGCCACATAGGAAGGTGTAAAATTTCTGGTTTGGGTCCTCGATGTGGTGAAACCAAATGAAGACTGAACTGAATCGGTGATATGACTCGAAATCGTTGTCAATGACTGGCGCAAATGCATTCACCCTTTGTGGTTTATAATATCGAATAAAATTCTGTTGTTCTTCCATATTATTATTCTTTTTGTCTCACTCATCCTTCTGTTTATTATCTCTTTTTGGATCTTTCTTTACTCTCTTCTCATGCTTGGTGTGCTTCATGGAGTGTGGCAACACGAACAGCTGCACTTGCGTGCAAAGTGTTACCTTGGAACCAGTCAGTCAGATAGTATGAATTAATAATAATTATTCGCAGTTATTCTGATGAAATTCTTGAGTTTTGCAGAACCTTCTAGGTTAGACTTTAAGTTTATCCCGAAATAACCAGTGATGTTACAATGACATGTGTGCTGCGCAGCGTTTCTTTTAACTGCGAGAAAGTGGGAGACATAAAGAGACTGGCTAGCTGTCTTTGACCACAGGTGTGTTAATCGGTGTAATATGGTCAGTAATTATGAGGTTAGGCGTAGAGTGTTACGCGACGTGGGGTTGTCAGTTGATGAGGTTGTAAAGCTACATGTCTGGGACATGTGTTAGACATTCCATTACCACCATCGAGCAATCTTGGTTGACAAAGGACTAGGTTGTAAAAGAGTTACTTGGGGGTCAAGTCAAAACCTGCTATCAACCCATGAATTCTTTAACTGTTGGTTTGAACTATATACGGAGGTGCTGACTGCTTGGCTTGTAACTGAAGGTGATGAGGTTCGAAATCGTTCTCAGTGGCACGGATGCACTCACTGTTTGTAGTCTCCCGGATCCATTAAATGCTCATGGCTCTCCATGTACTTATTCTTTCTCGCGTCCGTTTTAGTTCCGTCGAATTTTGTTTGTACCTTTATGAGTTATATACGGAATGGCAGGTTGAACTCAGTTGAACTACATGTTGAAAACTCAGTCATAATGATGAATACTTCTAAGTGCATTCCCATATATCTAACTGGTTTCGTAACATATTGACAGCTATACTCATTTACTCCATAGACAACAATTTATTACTGATGCGTGTGCCCTCAAAACTATTTTGCTGATGTAAATCGGATGACAAAGTACTTAAGCGAAACTATGGAAGTGTCACTACTGAGTTTTAATAGCTAGGATACAGCATCCCATTGATACGCTTCTAATGCACTTATCGGTTTTAACCTCTAGATATTTACGTTTGATACACATTCGTATCATATTATGCCCTGGAGTGGATGGAATTCATGTTATTCAATTGGTCCCTCATCTTTGAACATTTGTGTACTTGTCAGTGTAAAAGTTTCGATCGGAGTATGGAGCAGGAAGATAGTGAAACGTTTTCTTTTCATTATTTCTGTACAATATATATATATATATATATAAATTCTTGTATTGATTAACCGGACCGTCACTATGATAAAAACTTGGCAAATATCGTTGTGTTACTTGGAGACTTTGATGCTCAAAGAAGAAACTGTTGATTAAAAGATAGTTTGTATGACCAGTGGGGAATAACTTTTTTCGCTTTCAATGGTAAAAACCATTCGCTATAGCTTAGTGTAAATCAAAACTTATGTAATAGGTCACTATTTTACAAAACAGCCATCAACTTTGCATTGCTTGTTACATAAATTTTGACTGGCATAAACCATACTTTAATATAAGGTTTACCGGTGATATAGGTTTGTGTTAGATTTCTGTTGTCTCTGGATTACTTGCTTCCCCTCTCATTTTGGTAGTCATCCAAACCATCGTTCTTAGCAGAGATACTAAAGCTAAATAGCACAGACTATTATTACTATGGGTTCGATTTAATACAAAAGTGTCAGTATTTCAGTAAAGGTGGGGGTACACATCGGCTATGCAAATAGGACCTGAATCTCTGTAAGTTAATCATGGTTTCCATTCTGGTGATGAATGACACTTACAATATTTTCCTCAATTAGTTTTATTGGGGAGATTATTTTTAGAGTTCACAACACGCAAACTAGAGTGAAGTGTCAGCTGAATCGGATCAGTAGCTGTCTCACCTCATATGTCCTATCGAGGGCTTGTTGTCCATGCGACAGTTTATTAGGTGGATGGGGGTCTAATCAAAAGTCAGTCTTCATAAACGCCAGAAGTATGAAATGAGACCTAGAAAATATTTTGCGTTTCCTACTGCACTAACAATTCAGTTTTTTGCACCTTACAATCAATCCAGAATGACCTTGAGGTAACAAAACACCATAATATTAGTTGACTTTTGAGTCTTTTTTTTCGAAGCGAAGACATGACTATGTTAGAAATAACAGGCTAGATTATTTGAAGGTGTATAGCAGACTACAAGTATCCTATCACTGCAAAAGTTAAGCTGATAAGTCCAGGATGATTATAATTTCAGCAACAGCTGAACTCGGTAGTCACGTTCTAGGTTGCCTGGCATGAAATTGGCTTCAACAACACAAGTACTTTGATGCATCACTTTTTCCTCTATGTCAATATGTTTTACTTGTCACCACTAACTTTCAGCTTTAACATACGTCGCCTGAAGTGAAAGTTATTTCTTTACCGCAGAAAATGTATACAGGTCACTAAAACCTCTTTGTAAGATTTAATAGCAGCTATCAGTGTGGAGTTGGTTATATTCCATTATGGATAAGATTTTATTTTGATAAATCACACAGTGTTACACAGTAATATTAACTGATGACGTTTTGAGCACAAATTATTCTCAATTTTTCTTCTTATGTTTGTGGCTGAATAGAGAAGTCAATACTGGACTACACATTAAATATATCCATTTTTTGACATATATATGGATATATATATATATATATATATATAATTCATTGAACTGACCTCTTCATTGTGTACACTCCATTTCAAAATGTAGGTATGGGAGACAAAGTCAAATTTTCACCTGACATTCTGTCGTGATCCTTTGGCATATATTGTAGAAAACAATCTGGTGATTGAATCGCTCCGCAAGTATTTGGAATCCGTACAGAACTCTACAAACCTGACTATACTGTATGAAGCACAAGCTAAAAATATTCAACTACCCCCAGCAAATCACCCAGAACAGTTGGTTCGACTGGATGTTGAACAGAAAAGTCAAGAGAAATGTGAAACAGTTGAGACAGATTTATTAGTATGTTAATATTTTAAAACTTTATTTGATGATGTGTTTTGTGGTTCAGATGCATTATTATTTTTTATATTTTTACCAGTTTGCATACCGCTCAAGTGTGTAGCAAATCCACTGTTGTACTAGATTTTAAATAAAGTTAGTCTGTCCAATTTGTGTAAAATAGTAGAAGACAGAAGATTTTTCAAATGTCAACTGTTTCTCACAAATTAAAATAACCTTAGTTTTTTTCTATTTTGCATTATTTATGTCCATTTGGCTAAACTGTATCTGTACAAATTCTTTCTGAAAGAGGGTTTTCAGATACCCATATAATATACTCACAGCAAGTGGCTAACACAACTGTTCTCGTTAGTTCACGGAAAATACCCATCCAGACATGAATATAAGAACAACAAAGCTCAGTGAAGAGTCTCTTTTCGGCGAATTTATTCACTTAGCTGTACAATCGCATCTATATATAATTATTTTGTGTGCGTGTCGGTACATTAGGATTGTCAAACAAAAATAAAATATTGCAAAAATATTCATTCAGACATCTATAAAACACAAAATAATCGAGCAAAGAATATTCTTTTCGATAAATTCCTCTTCCAGGCTCTACAATTATATATATGTTTATATACACAGAATATTTTAAATTAGTAGTTAATAACAATATCAGTGTTTTTTAAATAATATCGATTTGTAAAGTATGATCAATGCTATTGCAGTTCATTAAAGATGCTTAAATTATAATTATAATAATAGAGATATAACAGCGAATAGAATATCAACTAAAATTAGGGAAATTTCACAAAATTCTGGATTATTCAAACCTGGATGGCCAAGGTAATGATAATGACTGAACTAACTTCTTTTGGGTGCATAAATTAGGCTTATTAATATGAATCCCCACAGCCTCAGCAATATTTAGAAGTCGAACTCTTAAAGCGAAATTGAGATTCGTGGGTATGCGGTAAATGACCCTGAAAGCATGATTAACGTCAATCTTGTGTTCTGTCTCCACAAGATGAGACAGAATAGCGCTGCGAATAGATTTTGTTTGACCTTTGCTTAACCAGGCAGGGTGATGTTAGGGTTACTGTTTCCTTCATCAAAATATTTCTTAAATGTGATGAATAACCGGTGGTGGCACAGTGGTTAGGACTCTCGCCGACCATGCACATAGTCCGGGGTTCGATCCCCTGCCGGCGCACACCCGATATCTATGGTCGGCCTGCAAAATTTGGGCTACGATATCCATGCTGAAAATTCCATACTTGTACTGAAAATACGGTGTGGCATCAAGCTGTAATCAAAATAAAACAAAAAATTGTGACTAAGGTCGTGAAGATTGTTAAGTATTATCAAGGGTTGCGTTATATGAAATAGGATGTTAATGGAGATATGTGTTCACAAAATAAATTACGTAATAGTTAGAAAGAGTAAATAAAGGATTGGTTAAGAAGAAGATGTTACTGAGATGCCATAGAAAAATTCAAAAACACAAAAAAGAAAACAAAAAATTATTAATAAAGTCGTAAACTTGGAATTATACCCAAGTTAGAAGCAGGGGATAGAGAAATTTCTTCTTCTGTGTGCATAAATCAGGGTTCTCTATCCGGATGGCTAAGGCATCGGCAATGCAAAGTATACGGAAGCTTACCGTTTTCGGGAGGCTTCTTTTGACTTTGTAGATGACTTTGAATGAATTCTCTGTGCATATTGACTATATGTACACCCAATGTACACCCAACCAAAATAATTATATATATATATAAGTGCTATTGTACAGCTAAGTGAATGAATTCACCGAAAAGGGACTCTTCGCTGAACTTCCTTGTTCATCATATGTTTTCATTAGACCTAATTACAATAGTTATTTTGTCCCTCTACCTCCAATAGACTATATACTGTACACTGTATCAAGTTGGCATCTTTTTCAATCGTAAAATCGATTATTTAAAAGTGTAGGATAATAGTTGCATCCAAGTGTTAATTACAACCTGAGACATGCAATTATTCAGTGATTTTGCTTAGTTCTTCACTATATATTCCGGATTGGAAAAATGAATTAGGATAATGCTAGATAAAACGTTCTAATACACACATGATTCGACCAATGTGCTGATTATATTCCGTTTAAATTTTTCGTAAATCTATCGCTTGTTTATTTCGAGTAGTTTTGTACAATCATTTCCCAGCTTTAAGGTCATTCATTGACTGCGATATTTAAGCATTAGTTTAATAGTTAAAAGTAGGTTGTTATTGGTCTTAGAAACCTGTGTGTGTGTGGTACAATGAAATATTTATAGCTTATCCTGACGTACACTTGTTTCACTATTAAGTTATCGTGGTTAAACACACTTCAACTTATCTGTTCTGTTGTGCTATCTGAAATTATGTTACAGTCTTATTCGAACTATTTGAAAAGGTCATCATCATCAGCGTTGACCGCGAAGTAAATTGAAACTACTTCAACAATAGGGAGTGCCACAAATCTTTATCAGCCTTATGCAAAAGCTGTACGACAATGACAAGTGTCAGCGGAGCCATTGAAGTGCTGACAGAATGGAGTAAGACAAGACTGCCTAGTATTACCGATATTGATATTCTTGATTCTGGTGGACTGAGTTATGCGTCAGACTGTGGTGAGCGAGAAAACAGTAACACGCTAGACTGACAAGAAGACCCTAGAAGATCTGGATTTCGCAGATGATTTGTGTCTAATGTCACACAAACTAGAAGGCATGCAGGCAAAAAGCAACCACTTGGGGAGAAGAAATACAGGACTTCAGGTGAACACAGAGAATGATGGGGGATGATGAAGATAACCAACCAACCAACACCAACAAGCACCAATGGAAGGAATTTGAGAGGGGCCACTTTCTCCAACTAGCACACCGCACATGTGAGGATTTCAATTCCAGGTAGAATGGGAAAGGCGAGACAGACCTCCATCAGAAATCAGTTTGGAAATCTTCTGCACTCCACCAGAGCATAAAAAACAAAATTCAGCTTTTCAACGCCCGATGTTAAGTCGGTTATTTCTCCTATATGGATGAGAAACTTGGCTCTCTCGCGTCACGAAAACAGGTAGCTGCAGACCTTTATCAACAGCTGTTTTCGCTAGCTCCATACTGATTATCAGGTGGCCTGAAAGAACTAGCAACAAATCACTCTGTGAACGAACCGATCAAGAAGCTGTTGCTCGATTAATACTTTGAAGAAAACGTAGATGGATTGGACACACGTTTAGGAGGCCATCGGGTGACATAGTACGACAGGCCACTACTCGTGTGTAACCCGAATGGGGAATGAGTTGGGTGTGGGCCGAGTGTGACATGGAGGAGATGGTGTGTGTGTGTGGCGGGGGGAGATGAGAAACTATGGGCGATCGCGGGCCACCCAAAGAGTTCTGCAAAGAACATAAAGAACGAGATGGACATGTATTGTTGAAGCCCTATGTTTCACTCGGAATCCAAGGGAATAATAATTTGTTAAATCTGTCTTTATTTGTTGCTACCCTCAGGCTACGGGAGGGTATTTCGATAAGTCACCTGCCATGACTTGTAGACAATCTGAAGCCAAAGTAGAGGTCGCATCTACAAAGAGTATTGC
Source organism: Trichobilharzia szidati (assembly GCA_944472155.2). Classification (NCBI taxonomy): domain Eukaryota; kingdom Metazoa; phylum Platyhelminthes; class Trematoda; order Strigeidida; family Schistosomatidae; genus Trichobilharzia; species Trichobilharzia szidati. The sequence continues at coordinate 104,243,076 of OX235279.1, forward strand.
TCATTTGCCAGGCAACGTTTTTCGGTCTATGCTCTTTAAATTACTTCTCTTATTTTCCTCTGCCTTACTTTGGTCCTACTTTTATGCAGCCTTCTTGCTATTAATTAAACTTTTTGTACTGTGTAGCTTTACTACTCATGAGTAGTGTGTATTAGTGAACTTCATTTCTTTAACTTTTCTACGGTGTACTTGTGTCAACTGTTTTTAACATTCCAAGAAAACGTTTCTGCTATCCTTATCTTAACTCTACAGATACACAGGATGGTTATTGTTTTTTATTTGCAAAAGTAGCCAACTTAGAGGAAAAATTCACACAGAACAACTCATGTAAGCGAATAATGTTGTTTTCGCTTAGATATCATCTGGCTTTACTCTGATATACCAGACAACTTTCCAAATAAACACTAAACGTAAGTTAATCATGACAGTTTGTCAGCAGGATGACAACAGAACTGTGCCACTAGTCATCATAAAAAAAATGATCAAGAATGATGCAATTTTCGATAATAAGGATGATGACAAATGGTGTGTTTTTTATACAAATAAACTGTCTTTATTTTGTATTGGACGTTTCTTGTATCCAGAACTATGTTTCATGTTGTTGACAGTTATTCTGAGTCAAATAACTGTCGGTGTGATCATAGTAGGTAGTAATTTTATCCTAAATAATTACCAATAATAATCACAAACTTCATCATTGTGTGTAAACAATCATTGGAAAAATACATAATGCTAATAAATTTAGTAATATTTTGTACAAAATCAATAAATCCATCATGTCGTCTTATTTTATTGTTTAATTTATAGATTGGAGCAGATGGATTCAATTCACTTGTTCGTAAAACAGCTAATATACATACAATAGGCTGGAATCACAGTCAGAAAGCCATAGTAGCAACGTTACGCTTAAAACAGGTGAGTGGGGTATATGCATGCTTAATTGTTACCTCTGCTGAAACCTTCGAATCACTGAGTCCGTCTGGTTCAAATACACCCAGACTTTGTGGATTACCGAAAGTGCACAAGGAAGACATACCTCTTTGACCCATTCTCGATATGACTAATTCACCTTATCGTCGCACTGCCCAAATGGCTAATGGACTTACTAGAACCAGTCAGAAGGCACTCACTCACTCCGAGATTCCTTCGTTTTTTTGTCAATTCCATTGAAAACGTCAATGTTTCCAATCAAACCATGTTCTAACTAGGTGTGGTATCTTTGTTTACAAACTTCCCACTAACTGAAACTATATGCTATATATGTGAAAATATTGATTCAAGGAAATTGAACATTGGTATACCCTATGAATATTTGAAGGAACTCCTATTGAGACGCCCTCTAAATGTGCAATTCTCTTTCAGTAACGAAATATATCAATATCTAGATGGCATAGCTATGGGCTCACCACTTGACCCGTTGCTTGCACACTTTTTCATGTCAAAACTAGAAAACACAAATCTAAAGAAAATGATCGACAGCTTTGGGTTTTACAAGAGAGACATGGATGACACTTTCCTTATCTCTAATAGTAAGGAGAATTTAGAGAACATCTTGGACTTTTTCAACAGTTGCCATCCAGCAATTAAACTCACACTAAAGAAGCGATCCAACACAAAAATATTCTTTCTGGACGTCCAATTAACAAGACGTGAACAAGGTGGAACACTAAAAAGATCCATCTACAGAAAGCCGATATGAAACTTGCTAACTTTCACAGTTGGGTGCCCCTATATACAAAACGAAACCTGATCCGTTCACTGAGCCACAGAATCCGCAGCATTTGCAACCCAGATACTATTGAAGAGGAGATAAACAATCTAAAGAGAATCCTGCTGGAAAATGACTACCCAGAACGTCTCATCACAAAATCTATGAAACCTAAACCACCGAAACCGCCCTCACTTTCTGCTCCCAAAAAGTATGTCTACTTGAATCTACAATTCAACAGGGACTCATCAGCAGAAATACTGAAAGATTGACTATCCCGCTCACTCCAGAACTTCGAATAACTTTCTCTACGAAAGTAATGGTTCTCATGAACGTGAAGGATAAGCTCCCACTGTTGGCCTCGTCAATGTGAACCTATTAATTCACCTGCTGGTGTGGAGCTAGGTATGTCGTCCGTACCGAGCGTTTGTTATCTAAACGTATCATGGAACACTTACCTTCATGGTTTTATAAAGGAGAAAAAAGGTCCCCCGCCATAGCTGTATTCTGGAACACCTGATGGAATCTGGACACGAAGCAAACACACAAATTGACTTCAAAGTTATCTACAGAATACGTTGGAATCTTGCTAACAGAGTACGAATCAAACTTCTTCAAACCACAGAAGCAATCGCAATTCACATATTAAAATCCTAATACTGTTAGACTCTATGAAATTTAATTTTGTCCATAAGGAAATTGTAGTCTACCACAGTGCACAAGTCCTGTTATTATATCTGTGGGATTGTATCAAAAGTGTCAGGAAATTAAAAAGGTGAAGTTGAGTGTTGATCAGATCAGCTTTGTGTACTCGCCGAAGTTTGCGTGTGGTTGTTAGTTCCGTGTAAGTTGATTTTCCTTGCGGTACCTCAAACAGAAAGTGCTGTAGTTCTGCGTGACTTCAGAGCCTAGGAGATGGCTGCTTGAGGCCAGTCACACACGGCCTATTTGAACTGGTTTTCGGAGTTGTGTCTGTATTGAGATCTTACCACCTGCTGCGGTCCGCTACAATGTATAAATTTCGGGGTCGAGCTTTTCTAACACCTCCTCCACAGAGTGTAGAGACATTATAACTGTCGTTTTGGTCTTCTTATGGGAACACTTTACTCCTTTTACGTCCTTATTTGTCAGCTGCACAACTTCGCCCTCAGACCTTTATAATAGTGCTAGAGATTTACACTAAGATGGTAACTGCTTTTGGCCCAACCGCTATCCGAACGACTTTTTTGGCATTCGTTCCAGCCGGTGTAACTCGTTGGGTCACTGCGATATGCAAGGCCGACAATTGCATCAGAATTACAGCTATTGGTCGGGAATCAAAATGTTCAAAACAGAAAATTAATATTCCTATCACAAAACTGAATAAGTCAAGACGTAACAGAGAAAATTAAGACGAGATAGCTTTAGTATCATTATGAAAAATATTGGCCAGTTACGTAACACACCATGAAAGTTATGATAAATGATTAATCAAATATAAACACATATATAGTCGGGTTAAAATCAACAATTCACAATCACAGTAATAATACACGTAATAATTGGATAAGAGAAATTACAGACATCGTGGTTGACTTCATTGAACGCTAACTAATTACCTTAATATTAACTATTCTTACTTTTATCTGCATTCCTTGGTTAGGGGTATTTATTAGTTACAAATCAATAATCAGGAAGAGGTCCTTTATATGCCAGGCCTTGAACCACATTTATTTTGTGAGGGCTGATGGTAATACCCAGGCTGAGAGGTGTACGTAGTGGGATACGAACCCGAGTCCATCGGCTGACACTTGAGTGCTTACTTCAGAGGGCCACACACATCTCGACTAATATTTATAGTTGTTTGATTGTTGGTGGTTTTCAGAGGGGCCCAGGACGCACGTTCCATCCTATTCAGGACTCATCATCTGAACGCATCTACATCCCAGTTAGCAATGCTGTTCTTAATGAGACTGAAACGCAACACCTATGGTTTCAAATGCAAAATAGATCAGCATTTAGCTAGTGAGCCACATTTTTAAAGTTTACGTTGCATAACGTCTAATTTATGCAGACGTATTTCATCATTCTTATTTTATCCTATGACTGTTTATATGAAATATTTTTAAGCATGTAGATTTTTCTGTCAATATTTTCAGTTAGTACTTTTTATTCTTTTAAGATATCACAGTCATAAATATTGACATATATAAATATATATATTAATTTCTTTAGATGGCATTTCTAGATATATGCTTTTATTAAAGAAGTCAATATTGGTTTTTAGTTTTTAGTTACATTGATCAATTAATATGGTTACCGGATTTGTCTATTGTCAGTTTTTGACTTTGTATGATATGCTATTTCTGTTTTATGAGTATTTAAAAATATTGGGAAACAGAATTCAACGTTAGGATAACCTACAGACCCCTTTTTTGAATCTACTGCTCTGTGTGTGTTAATTATTGATAGGTGATCCAGTAGCAGCAGTAGTAGTCTACCAACCAAAGCCGAGATTGTGTAAACAGTGTCTAATCTGTGCTAGCGGAAGGCAAGAGGACTCTGGAAGTGCAGCTTTACAGCTGTGAGACGGCTTTTGGACGTGGACGAGTCCAGCTGTCGCTGACTTGACATGTCTATCCATGTTTTATCCATCTTTTCCCAGGTGCTTCAGTATAGTCATTAGTAATGAGGTTGTGCTCTGTGTTATGTACAGAGGTTAAGTCAATCGATATGCATGCTGAGTCTATCGCCCTCCTCGATGACCAACTTTAGCTAAGATGTAGGATTAGATTAGATCGGAAAGAGTTATAGGTGATCGAACCGAAACAATGAAGTGGTTGACTGTTTCTTTGTGCCATATAAGTTGGTATAGACTGTGTTTAGGCCTGGGTCCTTGGGATGCTAAGGATCAGTGTTTGGAGACTTTTGAGAGTAAAGCTCGATATCTCGCACAATATCGCAGATGTACTCATGCCTTGTTGTCATCCAGGTTCGAAATCCTACGTTGATAATACAATTGTATCATAATATTTGCAACGCCTGAGGTACTATGCGCATAACTAGCAATAACAGCTTGCATTTACACAGTTGTAAATGTCTGAATTATGCTGACACACTCTTCATTCCTTGAGAATCATTTGACACACGTGCTTCAGTTGTTTGAATTCACCAGCAGTCTCCCATCAACTTAACTATTCACATTTCATGAAGTTGTTCTTTGTGAGGGAAAAAAAATCGATATAAAAGTGTGACACACCCATCCATCTTCAACTATATCAAGGATTTTATCAATTATTATTATTATTACTTTGTTTTCTTTAATGTTACCTGGTCGATGTGTAATAAACGTTAGTTTATCATGTGCACATTTACCTGCATTTTCGTTAATTAGCTGCATTCTCTATATTGATTCCTACTTTTAAGCACTACACATTTATAATTGAAAAGCAGACTGTTAACTATTATGCAAATGTATGTAGATTTAAATTCATTCTCATTAAGTATTAAATGCTTTTTAAATATATTGTGCATTTTTAAAAATGCGTTCTTTCTTTTCTTTTTTTTCTTCAAATATATGCTTTTGTCTTTATTTGTATTGTTCAGGCTAATGAAGAATCTGTTGCATGGCAGAGGTTTTTACCGACGGGTCCAATCGCTTTGCTCCCAGTAAGCATTCTTTTTTCAAACACATTATAAATATATAAGAAATATGCTAGAGAAAATGGAGATGGATCGGAGACACGCTGAAGAGACCATCGAATGACATCACCCGTCAGGTCATCATTTGAGTGAAACCCTAATGGAAAATGACGAGTGGAGTTGGGGTCCGGAAGTGATATGGACTAGATCGTGTGGGGAGAAGATAAGAGACTACGGGCAATAATGCAGCCAGCTGAAGAGACTTGCTGTTTAAGCCCCATGTTCCACTCGGAATCCAAAGGAACAGTAGTATTATTGATTGGAAGATTTCATCAAGAGCTGACATCAGTTAGAGAACCATTGGAAAACCAGTTGGGAGTGCTAGACAGTTGTTTCGACCCAGTTTGGAACTCTTCATTAGTACGTACCCACCGAGGTTCGAACCCATGACCTTCTGGTTACAAGGCGAGCTCGTAAATCATTAAGCCACTGGGACCCGATCCAGTGGTCCAGTGGCTTTAATGGTCTATGAACTTGCCTTGTAACCAGAAGGTCCTGGGTTCGAACCTCGGTGGGTACGTACTACTGAAGAGTTCCAAATTGGGTCGAAACAACTATCTAGCACTCCCAACTGGTTTTCCAATGGTTCTCTAACTGATGTCAGCTCTTGATGAAAACTTCCAATCAATCAAACAAAATCCCCTACAAAACCAATACTTGAAAAAGAACAATAGTAATGGAAAATAATTATATATATAATTTATTATCTTATTCATTCACCTTCCCAGTGGAATACGGGGCTTCAAGTTTCGGCTTTGGAGTTTCAGTAACAGTGGTGTTTATTTTTTTATGGGGTAGCCCCATGCCAAGCCCTCCTTCTTTACCGGGCTTACTGCTGGCTAAGAGAGGTGCGTCGGCTGGGTTCTGAGCCTTACACCACGTGAATTGACTGGCGAGTTTTCTACCACGGAACCACCGACGCAAATACAATAATAAAAAATATTAAGATATGCTGAATAAGCTTAGAAAGTTAGGAAATAGTATAAGAATCGGCGGGAAGCCATGGACGTAGGTTTCGTGCTAGGTGCACCGTAATGTCGAGTCACCTGGCATCATGGCCATATTGCGAATTTAACTGATAGAATTCAGTCAGCACCAAACTAAGTATTAGACACATTACACTAGTTGCTAACTAGTTTCCAATCAAAGATACAGGCTACTTTTATATCAGGTTGGGCTGAGAACCGAACCTATAGTCTGTGCGCGTTTATCACACTGCCTTGTTGGTATAAGTTCCCATTTATTTTGTCCCATGGTCCGTCACTGTTGATTACAGTTCAGGGGCAGATGTCGACAAGGTGCATTTCTATCTTTCTCTGTTTTTTTTGTGAGATGTTTCAGTTGCTTATATTATTTTGACTATTTAACTATACTGTATTATGTCTTATTTATGTGCCAGATTTTATACACTAATAAATATACCACCATTTCTTATTCCAGTAGTATTTATGTATCAATTCACCTTCGTTGAAGGCGCGACTACACGCAGCGTTGATCAGTTTCTAATATGTAAACCGTCACATTACTTTTTTCGTTGTCGTATAAATTGATTATTATTATTATTATTATTAAGTAGTAGTAGTAGTAGCAGTGGCAGTATTATTTTTATATGGTGAAACAGAGTAGCTTGTGTTGTCTTGTTGTTGTTTTTTTGGATTTTGGCAACTGTTCCTTCTTAGTTGTGTATAGTTTGTTTCACACTAACTCTGACTTACTGTGTTCGATTTTTTTGTATTTGTGTGTGTTGGGGGGCGGGAATTTTTGTTTCTAATTCAATGTTTCGTTTTTTATCGTTTTTTTCGAAAGAAAAGTATGATTAAATATCACACATTGACAGGACACACTCCAAAATACGTTTTTCTTTGTTAATGAAAGCCAATGAAGAAAAAATAAAAAAAATACGCCTTAACTCTTTGTGCTCTTTACAGAGTATATAGATTATTATGTTGAATCATTTCAACTAAACTAAGAATGGTAGTCATGTTTTTAGCTTAGTAATACTCGAGCTGCTAATGTTCGCATTACAATGTCTTTCTGCTTCCAAAAACTCTACTTGAATCTACAATCCAACGGAGACTCATCAGCAGAAATACTGAAAGATTGCCTATCCCGCTCACTCCAGAACTTCGAATAACTTTCTCTACGAAAGTAATGGTTCTCATGAACGTGAAGGATAAGCTCCCACTGTTGGCCTCATGAATGTGCATCTATTAATTCACGTGCTTGTGTGGAGCTAGGTATGTCGTCCGTACCGACCGTTTGTTATCTAAACGTATCATCGAACACTTACCTTCATGGTTTTTATAAAGGAGAAAAAAAGTCCCCCACCACAGCTGTATTCTGGAACACCTGATGGAATCTGGACACCAAGCAAATACACAAATTGACTTCAAAGTTATCTACAGAATACGTTGGAATCTTGCTAAGAGCAAGCAGAAGCAATGGTGGTTCACAGGTTAAATCCTGATCTCTGCATACAGATGAAGTTTTGTTCATTCATTAAATCTTCACTGTAGAATGAAGCTGATCTATCCTAACACCAAATATGTGATTTTTGTTCTTTGTTTCTTAGTTGCATTATTTTCTCCCCCTCGCCCAACCCCTATTAAATCTCTTCCATTTTATTACCTCTGTTGTTAACTTTACTCTGGTCCAAATTTTCTTTGAATTCTGCTCTACTCCGTCGATTATATTATGTCACTAAACTTACTTATTTAATTTAATCTTAGTTTCTACCCGATTGACGCTTTCTAGATTACACAATTTGTTGTCTAAAAGACTTACAATTCTATTGATTCATCTTTGGAATTATTCCTTTTGTTGCTAGGATAATTTACTATATATATATATATATATATATATATATATATATATATATATATATATGCGATTGTACAGCTTGAGAATGATATAGCCGAAGAGAGTAACTCTTCGTCGAATGCCATTTCTTTTATAGGACACAGTGGGGATTTTGAAGTTGTCTATTATTATTATTGTTATTATTATTAATGATATTATTATTGTGTATCCCTTTGCGTCCAGAATGGAACATATTACTCCAAGCTTTGGTCTCTGAAGTTTCATTAGCAGTTGAAGGGGTGTGATTGCTAGCCTCATGTCCAACCTTCCCTCTTTACCTGGCTTACTATCAGCTAATCAAGGTTTTAGGTGTGAACCCACCGAAGATAGCACCCTGGACCAGGTGTCACGTGGTTAGGTAGCATTCTACCTTTGAACCACCGACGCACCCAATATCTTGTTAAATTGCATATATTACCACTTATTTTTGTATTTACATACTGTTGTAAATACTTCCACACTTGTTGAAATATAAGTAGTAATCAACATTTATTGTGGGGACACTATGTAGGAATTGACATTTCAAGGGAGATTCCAGGCTGTTCAACGGAAAATTACTTGTTTTTTTTACATTTCATAATGAATGCTTGTTGACTTGATCAATATATTAGTTTATAAAGAATTGCAAAGAAGTAACGATTATCCATGAAAATGCAACAGAAAGTACATTTTTTTATCCGCGTTTTTAAGGTAAATTTCATTGTAGATTCCGTTGGTACATGTACTAGTTCGAGAATCATTGAAAACAAAAGAGCACTGGACAGCTATGGCATTGTGGTGGTTGGTTGGTTAGGTAGCACTGTGTCGCGAATCTACAGAAGTTGGATTTCACGAGCCATTGAATTCCAACACAGTGGCTGTTCGGTCAATAGGTTAGCCTTGTAACCCGTGGGTCCTGAGTACGATCCCTGCTGGGATTAGAAATGCGCTTAACTGACAAGTCCCATACCGAGGACAATTAGCTATTCAGTGGTCTTTGGTTTTCAATAATTCTCTAAATGATGTTCGTTCTTGACAAGATCTGAAATGAAATCGGTTAGAGCTCCTGCAAAACTCCATATCTGACTTTACAGGACACGCTAGGGGAACCTTCAACTGATTACCTCACTAATTTCGTATGTAAGTCGAAGAAGATACTTTGTAACCTCTTGTGTGTAAGCAAAAGGATTTGGCTTCACAATAAAAGTAAAAAGCAAATTCTAAATCAACTGTAAAGTTTGCACATGACATCATCTCCAACCGTTACATTACTCTAGGCAAGTGGTGAATAATTCAACCAGCTTAATGGTGGAACTTTCGCTGTAAATTATCGTTTAAAGAATTTCTATCTCCTTCTACCTGAGGCATTTGTTTTCACATCTTCTTTGTTCATTTCTCACGGGAATTCTTTGCTTTTTGTGTAAATAAACATAAAATACCATTTATGGCTAATTCAGAGTATTACCTGAATGAATAGAAATAATAGATTTCAGGAATAATATGTAATGCCTTAATGTTACTAGTTTTTGTTTGAAGAAGTTAGTGATACGAAGAACTAGTTGTATGTCAGAAGATATGCGAAGATAAAGCACGATGCGTTAATAGCTTGTTTTCCCCAATACCCATTGATGTTTTACGTGAGTTCTATGCAATGCGTCTTGTTGACTAATTGTGCATTGTATCATCATAGCCTTACTTTTCAACCTTGAAATTTATCACATCTCTCTGATATAGTCTTTTGTTGATAACTAGCTGTGGTTGAACTCTGTTATTCATCATATAAGTAGGTGAATAACGGATCGTTTGTGTTAAATTTTTATCTTCATATTTTATGTTAAGAGTGGGACATAGGATTCCACACTTTTAAGTTTAAAGGGTGGAGTCGCTAGCCTCCCTTTCTTTCGGAGGGGGGTGGGAGACGTCCACTATCAAACTAAGCAAGGCCTTGAGAACGCGTTGGGTAGGATGAAATGGAATGCGTACCTCCTGCATGATTGGTAAGCATTCTACCTTTGAACTCCTGAAACACTGAATAATTTATCGTAGTGTGGTGTTTTTTTTTGAAATATATTAGATGGGTCAAATTTCGATTTGATCATTTGGATTTAAGTTCTGAACGTGTTAGTTTTCTTAGTTTCTCTCTGAGTGAATTTCGATTCCAGAATGATGCATACTCTTTTTCGAGGTAATTAATTGGCTTCCGTGCGTCAGTGGCACAGCGGTAAAATGCTCCCCAACCATGCATTTTGTCCGGAGTTCGATCCCCGGCCGGCGCACTTCTTAACTTCGCTAGGCCAGTAATAAGACTGGTAAAGAGGGAAGGTTGGGCATGAGGCTAGCAACTCCATCCCGCAAAAATAAACACCATTGCTTCCGAAACTTCAAGTCTCTAGCTTGAAGCCCTATGTTCCACTGAGAACATAAAGGAAATTTTAAAAAATTGGCTTCCATTGAACCTTTTTTCTCAGTTCATTTTATACAATTAGTATAAGGAGTAGTAGTAGTGTAACAACAGAAGACAAGGGCCAGGCAACAGATCGTTTACTAAGGAAATCAACACATATTTATAGATTTCAATGTACATTATTGTAGATTATTGTTAGTAGAAAATACAGTCTTTTGATTGTTTGTCTCTCACAGAAAGTTAACCTTGCATCTCTTTGTGGCTGTGTCAGATCATCCATATGCTAACTGTATCCGCCTACACAAAGCCTTTGTTCTCATTTTCTCACCACCAATATTGGGGACATAAACATTGACGTCAATTACTGTATACCAACTTTGGCTAGCAGCCAGCTCTCACCACAGTAGTAGTAGTGATGGTTAACTCATGCTAGCTGTTCTGTTTTATTTTAAAAATGAGAAAGACTTACGTTAGTGAGTAAAATGTTGTGTAATAATGTTTATCGGTTTTTGTCTTAACCTATTTTTTGTTGTTATGCTTTTAAGTGTGCCACTAACCACCTGTAATTCATTGCAATGGGTCTAGCTGCTAATTCATAAGGAACAGAACAGAACAGAATAAATAAATAAATTCTATGCTTGTTAAATAAGAGTTAAGAATTATTGAACACAGACGTACTCCAACCTTAACTAAACACACTCTGTTCTATTTTATTATCAGAAGTTTGAAAGCAAATGGAGTTGTAAAACACTTTAGACGTTACGAATTTAAACTGATTAAATTAAGGTCACCAGAAAACAGACAGTAAGGTCAAGAGTATAATTCAAGATACATTCACATAACAGGTATGAATCGATAGCGTTGAAATAAGTGTTATTGATTTTAGTAAACAAAATATCACCGTGGTTAAGAAATACTGGTAACAGCTCCTTTCGAAAATTAATCGTTGGGTAACTACCGCTTCACCTATATTAACTTAATTGATTTTGTTATATCGATTTTATGACGAATATCTATCAGATCATCGGAGACGGCAAACTTTTAAACTTGTATACGTTTCATATGTAAAAATAATATAATTGTGAAAGGACTAGACACATCACACTAGTTACTAGTATCCAATCAAATATCCAATACAGTCCTACAGGAGGTCAATCGCGAGACCGAATAGCTCAGTGGTAACGTCTCTGACTGCAGCACTGAATGACGTGGGTTCGAATCTCAGAAGGGTCATGAGTCCCTTCAGACACGCCTTGCTGACGAGTGCCAGCTAGCACAAAACCTAGGTCCAAGGCTTCCTACCGATTGCCTCCAACCATCTAATATCATCAAATCAATGTGCACTGTGATAGCGAGCTACCTAGAATGGTGGCCACATTGCAAACCTGACTGATAGAATTAAGTCTGCACCAAAGTAAACACTAAACACATCACACTAGTTACTTGTGTCCAATCGAAATAATTACGAAATCCAAGCAAAATTGAAATAAATAATTCCAACGTTTCGATCGCCAAACCGGTCCGAACTTCTTCAGGGAAATCCATCAAAAAATTAAAATAACAGGTATATATATATGTTTATAAAAGGACATATCTTTTCTTTAAATTCCTTATCCAATCATGTGAGGCATGAATAGACATCAAAAACAAATAAACCGATTGCATGAACTGTGATCAAGATTTGACCACAGACTTACTATTATTATTAGTCGACTTTATTGTTAAAGCGTGTACTTTTGCATCAGACTTTACTGCCGAAAAAAAACGTTGGGATTATTTATATTTCAATTTCGCTGGGATTTTACAAATATTATTTTTTTAAATGTATATTTACTTCTTACTCGGCGCCCAATTATTGTGGAACTATGCGGTTAAATCTTCACACAAAGTTCCTATAAATTGTACACACTTCAGTTGTAATTTCCTTTAAATAAGTGTAGACGAAGTCTACAGATCCTTTTTTTCCCGCCTGTACACACGTGAATTGGTATATACTTTCCGAGGCAGCATGAAAAGTAAAATTAATCAGCCTTAGACTGCCAAAGAGAGCTATCCATTCACTTGGCGTATTCAAAGTCCTTTCGTACGATATTGAGGGACTCTGTGTGTAGCACTGTGAAGTATTTTTATGCGGGGCTGCTCAGTGTTCCAAGTTGACAAAGTGTTTGAGGATGGAGCTGTTAGTATTAGAGAACTAAAGGACTTCGAATACTCCATCTGTACATAGCTGAATGATTGGCTATTCGGGATCTGAAAGCGGATCTCTGCATTCAAAAAGCAACTAGCCTAGTATATATGGATTTTCTCAGTCACCCTGTCACACTTGAATTCAAAGTTTGAGAAGATGAAAAGGTTTCTATAAGCAAAAGTGTTTATCGGCCACTATTCTTTTTTTTGTCAGTCTTGGATTGATGATTTACCGTATTTTTTTTTCTGTAGCTACAAAATCAACAGGTTCTCTCTCAGTCAGAAAGGACTGTAAAGTAAAATAGCGTTCCCCAATAAAATCGAATAGTTTATATATATATATATATATATATATATACTCGAAAGATAGAATACCTCATCCTTTTTATCTTTCATTATTAAAACTGAAATCGGTGTACCCTTGCTGTCTAAATGTATGGAACCATTTCCATTCAAAGCTCAATAATTTGCTAAGTTTGTGTTATAAATTTGACGTTTGCTAGAGTCTTTTAAGGGTTTCATGTGAGCCATCACTGTACATCGATATCACCTATCAACACTAAGCTTTTTAACCATTCTTTGCCTTCCTAGTGGAATATAGGGCTTCAATGCCTTTAAAGTTTTAGTAGTGGCGTTATTTTTTATGCAGTAGGATTCCTAACCTTCCCTCTTTTCCGCTCTTACTGTTGGTTAACGAACAAGACAAGGCTAAGGAGTGCGTCGGTTGGCAATCAAACCCAAGACTCCGGCGTGACTGGCGAGCATTTGGTCATTGTGGTGAACCACCGATGCATCAAACTTTTACTTCCTCCCAATTCAAAAATTTCTGTTCGTACTCCGCTTAATGCTAGCACCGGAATCATTAAATCTTTCACGAATGAAATCACCGTTTAAATTGTGGATATTAAATATATTGTGATTAAGTTTGCTAGTGGATATTCTTAAGTCCCAGTTGAAACTTCAAACTATGGACAATATCACAAAATGAGGGGAGTTTAATCATCCAATTTATAATCTATCTCTCCTTATGCTTCTCACTAGGAGTTCTGCTTTATTTGAACAACTCTATTTTGTTTCTTTCACCGCTTCATTGATTGATTTGAATCGGTGATAAAAGATTACCTCGAGTTAGATCACAAACTGACATTAGTCAGGAACACTGAAAGCCGGGAAGTATTCGGCGGCTATTTCTCTCTTGTTCAAGATTCTCTGATAATACGCACCCATGACCTCACCCAAAGGTCCTCGATTAGATCCCCAGTGGAACGAACTCACTGGTACCTGGCTGTGTTTCTTCAACTGGTGCCATTCCGTGATCTAACGTAAAATCATTCTAATCTCTACAAAACAACACTTAAGAAGAAATTATTATTGTACGGCTTAGAATTTTTGACTAAGTGTTTTTTTTCTGAATAATCATATAATAAAGATAAGGGTAGAAGTTTGTATTTAAAATAGGTTAAGGTCAAATTCAGAAACATATCCGAAATGTGTTTCTTCTTTTATAATTTATCTTGTTTCTTCTGAATACGATTTTTAGATGATACTTTAATTTCAATTTAGATTTCGTCACGAACCGACATCATTCAGGGGATGATGAAAGACAGAAGAACATTTTTCGTCCTATCAAGGTGTACACCCACCCTTCAAAAGTAGGCGGTTCCCCTGACGGCACCATCAGAGATTGAACCTAATAGCATCATGCATACTACAAGTAGAACTTATCCAGTGTTATGCTTCTCTTTTTTGATGTATTGTTCACAGAAAAACTAATCACAATTCCTAGAAAATTGTCTCTAATTATATGCTCTTCAAATTGTGCATATTTTTCCTCTTTTGTGTTATTTCCTATGAAGTTGTCAAAAGAATATTCATCATTGGTATGGAGTACAACTATTTCTGAAGGTGATCGTCTTATGGCTTTGAATGATACAGATTTTATACAAGAGTTAAATGATTGCTTGGTAAGTTTGATTATAGAAAAATATTTCATTTATTATTATTATTACTATTATTGCTATATGTTTATTGTTATACACTTTAAATGAATTAGTTAGTTTCTTCAGAAAAAATTGCCAAAGGCCTCTAGATACCGAACACTCTAAAAAGCAGAGGCCATTGTAATTCACCTTAAACAACCGGAGCTGTGTGCGCGCGAAAGAAACAGGTCCAGCCACTATTACCACCCTGACCTGCTGTCAAGCCTATAAATTCTGTGTTATATTAATTAATGCATAGTATCTTTTACTGATGTAATGTAGTGAAATGTAATCTATCGATAATACTGATTCAATGTTATTTAAAACACCATCAATGTTAATCATAACGTTAATTTTTTAATTATTATGTTCATGTAAATGTAAAACTTGATGACGCATTTATCGAAAAGAATCTTCTTTGTTCACTAGTCGGCCTTTTTGGAATTAGAATTCTTTATTTTAGAGTATGAGAGAGAACTAGTGTCTTATTTCGGTCGATATACCAATTTAACACTATCAACATACTCTCCCATAGATACTGTATTAACTATATATATATATATATATATATATATATATATGCAGTTTTATATTCCCTAGCCAATCATTGAGCGTGTGAATATTTGGCTTACATTAAACGACACGAAATAGAATGTTCAGATATACATAGTATTTTCTGTAGTTTGGTTTGTAAGGATTAGTTTTGTTTTTACCAGTTGATCACTTATTGATATCAGTTAGAGAAACATTGAAAACCAGGGAGTACTGGACAGCTGATTCATCCTAGTTTGGGAATCATCGGCAGTACGCACTCACCGACGACATTGGTTAGGGTCGCGCTAAATCACGAACTGGTAGAAGTTAGAATTCATGAGCCATTGAATAGGTCCCAGTGGCGGAATGGTGTACGGACTGGCCTTGTAACCGGAAGGTCCTGGGTTCGAACCCTGGCAGTGGGTGCTTACTGGCGATGATTCCCAAACTAGGATGAAACAGCAGCTGTCCAGTACTCCGAGGTTTTCAATGATTCTCTAACTGATATTAATCCGTGATCAACTCGTGAAAACATAGTATTCTGTTGCTAATGCAGTATTGAACAGTGAGAATATGTGATAATAATATTCCATTGGAACACATTGTCTATATCACACTACCACTCTGCTTATTACTTCTACTGCGCCACCTACATGAACAGTTACAACAATAGATAAATATGCTACAAATAGTTTCTCTTATACAATTTTCCAAATTATGTGTTTATTTTATAAATATCCAACCTATAAGAAGCTATAGACAAAGAAAAACTATCGCTGATTTTCATGCCTTATCTCTTTTCTAAAAACTAAAATTAATAATATACTTGTAAAATTGTTTTTGCATAAATTTATTTCTGTCTAAAAATGATTTCAAGTCTATTTTTTATAAGTTGAAATTAGCTGACTTGTGTTATTTCAAATTATAAACACATATGCACATACTTGTACACGCCTGTTTCCCCTTTTTGATCTAGACTAAACCAAGTGAAGAAACCTCACAACTGGCAACTGTTTTCAGTAAAATAGGACAGTGTTTCGCCGGGGTGATTGATTATTTCGGCAGTGTGGAGAAAGGTGTTCAGAAGGCATCCGATCAGAATAGTCTTCTTTCAGTTCCACAAGTGGAATCACTTCAGTTGAATACGAAACGAGCTTGTTATCCTTTAGGCTTTCAACATGCTACATTTTATTCTGCTCCTCGTTTAGCACTTGTTGGGTATGTTTTAATATTATCCTTCTGCATTTTTTTGTTTGTTTTTGTGTGTATAAGGTGAGATAACGGTAGGACTTGTTTTGTTGTTTTTGTTGTTGGTTTATACCATGCCTTTAGCTCTTAACGACAATTTGTCATCTTCCATATATTGCTGGACTATTGATTACGAGGAGACAGATAACAATATTGATGTGATTTCTGTTTTCGTCTTGAATATTGTCTACACATTTTTCTGCCTGAATCTACAAGATAATGACTGTTTACAATCTAACTTCAGCTTCATCAATTATGATGACCGAGTTTGACATCCTTTACAACGTGAAAGCAGAGAATGGAATTCTGTTGGTCGTCTTACTTTGTAGTTTAAAAAAAACACGAAGAACAGTGTTTTTCAGCATAAAGATGAAATGTTTCTTTAAAAAAAACCTTCGTAGACATATTTCATCAGACAACGTGTAACATTTAATGCATATTGTGATTGTACTTTGTTTTTTCATTTAGTAGGTAGAAAGCGGTACAACAATAATATGTATTCACTAATGTTGGATGAAAACATGACTTTTGGTTTAAGCCACTTAAAGAGATGTAGACTCTTTGATTCATGTCGTTGTAATATTCTAAGAGCTAATGTTTGGAGACTGTTTGATGACATTGTTTTCACCCTATCCCATCATCCAGTCTCTTGAAGATACATACGCATTAATCCACATCTAATTATCCCTTCTCTCCTAATTCTTCGTCCATCATTGGTACCTTTCATCTGGTAAATGGTCTACGCTCTGCACTTCTAGATAATGAGTCACGGGTTCGGCCCCTCGCCTAACCTACTGGGGTTTGGGCAGCCAGGTAGTATTATTAACCGATACACAATAGGTGCTGACTCCCTGCTGACTTCGCGGAAATGCATTTGGTAATTGTACATTAGTCTTAAAAGCTCTCCAAATAAAATTGTAAAATAAAATAAAAACCAGTAGTCTTCATGATTTCTCTGGAAGTACCTTATTTGTAAGCAGTAATTTCCTAACATCTTCGAGTTCTTTCTGTTAACTAAATGTTTATTATAATAATGCAACGGAACCATAATCCTTTATAATCTTGATTCTCAATCTCTTATATTGCTCTAACCCCTGTATCTGACTATCTATCTGTTTTCACTTGATCTGTAAAACATTTTGTCACCGTTCATATTCTATGATCGATTCATTTTAGCTTAATTATTAGTCACTTACCTGCTTCTGTTCTTCTCAAAGTATGCATAACACTGTATGTTTTTTCTTGTTTGGTGTGTCTCAGTAGCATATTTATCACTTCTGCAATGTGACACGGCAGCAGAAAGCGCGGTCGTTGTTAATCTGGGCCCCGACCGATCCGGCATGATATTTTGTGGATTTGTTTGAATCATAGTGTTGGATTGGGTAGCTGCTTTTTGTCTAACCGCTATACAAACAACCTTTCTGGCATGATAGGACCTACAGGAACATAAGTTCCAGCCAGTGTAGCTCGTTGGGTCATTGCGATATGCAAGCCCGACCACCACGTCAAGGTAGCAGGCCATTGAGAGCGGAAGACATGAAAAGATTAGCTGTCTTCGATCATAGGTGTCTGCGTTCTATCTCCCGCGTGAAGTGGTATAATAAGGTGAGCAATATTAAGGTTAGGCGTCGAGTGCTAGGTAAGGTGGGGAAATCAATAGACAAGACTGTGAAATTACATCGACTGAGATGGTTAGGACATGTGTTACGTATGCCTAGTCATCGCCTTCCTCGACGGGCAATGTTAGCTGATATAGGGCCAGACTGGAAAAGAGCTAGCGGCGGTCAAACGAAAACATGTCACCAGTCAAAAATCCACAACAGTTAGTCTAAGCCACGTAGGAAGGTGTAGACTTCCTGACTGGTTGGGGTCCTCGGGACGGTAAAAACCAATGGTTGGAAACAATTGGTGACATGGTTCAAAATCGTTCTCAATGACTGGCGCAGATGCATCCACTCCTTGTGACTTATGATTTCCAATGAAACTGTTTTGTTCTTCGTTATTACTATTCCTTTGTCTCACACCTCTGTTTACTGTCTCTATTATGCATTTCTTTCTCTTGCTTTGTGTGCTACATGGAGTTTGGCGACTTGAACTGCCGCACATATGTGCAAAGTTCTATGTCGAAAACCGACCGACCAATAACACTGTATGCAAGGTATGCAACTGAAGAGCTCTATCGAAACTTGCTGAATTCATTAAATCCTGCTGTACTAGCCTTTATTGTTTCTTTTAAATTCATAGAGGGCAGTAAATGTTTCCGCGTTCTCAATGCCAAATTGAGTACACATTCTTCTTTAATTGCATAGTTTGCATTTATAAATCACTTTCTTACAAGCGAAAGAAGTTTCACAGGCTTATAGTTCTCATTTCAGACAATATAAAAGCTTTTGAAAATAGAATATATGTTCAAGTGAATAAAGACAGCAATAACTTATATCTACTTGGAAATGGACAAATTAGCAATTAAAATATCGTACCCTAAACAAAAATACTGTTAAATATATGTTTATGTTTAATTAAGAACAAAGACAGCATGAACACCTGTGTTCTAGAAACAAAGATCTATTGTTTCGGTTCGACTAATCAAACAACTTAGAATTCAAAAGTTTCAATATCATTGGAATTTATGCTCCCATTGTTTGTGAGTGACTTTTCTCATTGTCTTTACGGGATGCTGGTTTAAATTACCTATTGGAAGTCAGCCGATGGGGTTGTGAAGGTGAGATGGCTAGGGCACGTTGTGCATTCCAAGCCCACAGTGAACATAGATTAAGCTTCGGAAACAGTTAGGGCTGGTCAAATGAAAACACTGTCATGAGTTCATGAAGTCCTCTGACAATTAGTTTGAGACACACAGAGCGGGGTAGACCGCCTGGTTGATGATGACCAATAGAGCTGGAGACTGCACTGGTGTTATAGCTCAAATTGGTTCTCATTGGCTTAGATACATTCACTCTTTGTGATTTCCCATATCCATTAAACCCTAATCTTTCTCCGTGTTACTACTATTCTTTCTCCCCCAGTTTTCTGCACATTACGGTCGTTTCTGAGTCCCTTTTCTGTTTCTCTTTTTTTTCTGCCGTGTGTACTTCATAGAGTGTGGCAAGTTGAACTTCTATGCAAAGTTATATGTTGAAACTCAGTCAGTCAACCAGTTAGAATTGTGTATTTATTTCCTTTAAAAACTCATAAATAATGTAAAATATCTTTTCATAAGCAACATTTTCTTCAGCCAGAAGTACCTATGGTGTTCATTGACATTTGCCTTATAGGTAGTTTGTCATCAATTATTTCTAAATGGTGTAGGCATGTGTTTTAATAATCAGTGGGCTTTAAGCTCTGTTTCAAGTTACCGAGTTTCCCATGTGAGTATATACATATATATAATGTTATTTTTTCTCTTGTTTTTCATATTTAATTGATTATCTTTCATTTCTTTCGTTTGTATCCCCAGTGATTCAGCTCATCGGATACTACCACTTGCTGGTCAAGGCGTTAATCTTGGATTTGGAGATGTTGTCTGCCTTGTTGCTCATTTAGAGGATGCCGTTTCACATGGTGCTGATATAGGTAGGGGGGGGGTTAATTCTTTCCTTCTTTCTTTCTTTCTTATAAAGCATGACTATTACAGTAGTGGTAGGCACTTTTTTCAATTTCAAAGCAATAATTATTTATAACTCACGTAAAATTTGTTAACACGCCTACTTATTATTCATCATGTGCAATTAATAAGATTTGTAAACCTTTATCAACCTCATTCAACAGTGTGTGTGTTGTGTGTGATAATGCCTTGTGGTTAAGTGATTCACAATGGACAGCTCAAGGAAGCCTTTGAGGTGAAGAAGGGAGTAAGACATGGCTGCCTACTATCATCGATGATATTCCTAATTATGGTGGAATGCATTATGCGTCAGACTGTGCTTGGGACTGGGAAGATAGGAATACTTTGAGCTGATAAGAAGACTCTAGAAGACCTGAATTTCGTGGATGACTTATTTCTTATGTCACACAAACTCGAAGACTTGCAGGCGGAAAACCAACAAGCTGGGAGAATGGGCAGTCAGGAAAGACAGGACTTCACAAGTGTGAACATAGAGAAAGCAGGGGTGAGGAAAATAGCTAACTGACAACAAACAACAATCACTGTCAGGAGGAGAAATTCGAAAGAAGTCACTTTTTGCACGTATCCAAGCAGCGTCGTTTCAACTACAGGCGACAGCACAGATGAGCACATCGAAGCCAGTCAAGACAAGAAAGGCAAGTCAGACCTTAATTAAGTCCGAAATCAATGTGGGAATCTGCCACGCTCAGCATAAAGAACAAGACTCGAATTTTCCACACTAACATCAAGTCTGTGCTTCTGTATGGTGCAGAGAATTGGCATGTTACGAAAAGCATTTGGAACTTACTGCCGCGGGCTTTTATCAACAGCTGCTTTCGCTGGCTTGATACTGAAGATCAGCTGACCACCTGCATGGAACTCTGGCAGGCGACGAGCTAACCATCAAATATATACAGAGGCAAATGGAGATGGATTGGAAACACACTGAGAAGGCTGTCGGGTGACATTGCACACCATGCCATCGCTCGATTGAGAAACGACGATTCGGGAATGAGTCATAGTGTTGCGTGGGGGAGATCATGTCAGCAGAAGATGAGAGCTTATGTTCAGTCGTGGAGCCAGCTAAAGGAGATGTGTTATTAAAGTTCCACTTGTAAATCTAAGTGAATAATCATGATAATAATCGTGGTACAATGGTGGCCTGGTTTACAGTTTACGCTTGTAGCTTATCTGTATCTTAGTCTAGTAATTCGGAGGCAGCTGATTTGAATCTTCTGCCCTGACCCTGATTTTCATTCCACTACAAAAATTATCATCACCATCATGCATTACAGTAATAATAATAAGCAATCAATACTTGAAAAAGGTCAGAGTAGTCAGTTGGTTACACAGCAAAAGAAAAGGTCATACCACTCACTTTATTATATGTAGCCAATAATCACTGAAAATATGCATCGATTAATTTATCAAAATAAATAACTGAAAGCTGATTAATATAATGTCAACTGGAGCTACTAAAAAATAGTTATTTTTCATAATAATAATAACTATCTGAAGACTGAATTGCCTATTCACAACTGATGGAAAAGCGAATACCGCTGATAATGATGGTGGTAGTAGTCCCAACCAATAATTATAACAAACAAACTAAAGAAATTAGACAATTGAATATTCTCATCTTTGTTCTGTTCATAAGCCTGACGGAATACTTCTTGTGTGAATTAGATGATTAAAGGTGTTTAATGAAAAAAAGAAGAAGAACTGTTGAATTATGCTTTAAACATATATGTGTGTGTGCTGCTATGCGAATGCTGTTTTTTTTTCCTTCACGTTCCCCAGTGGAACATAGGGCTTCAAGCTAGTGGCTTGAAGTTTCTGTAGCAGTGTTTATTTTACAGGATGGGGTTGCTGGCCTCATGCCCAACCTTTCCTCTTCACCAGCATTATTTCTCACTCAGCGAGGTAAAGGAGTGGGTTGGCCGGGGATCGAACCCCGGACCATGTGCATGGTCGGCGAGCGTCCTAACCGCCATACCACCGACGCGAATGCTGTAGTACAGCTGTTAATTTGTTTTAAGTCAACTGTCTTGTGACAAAATAAATCCCTATAGCAGATTTTAAAAGTTAATTCACTTTGTTTTCCCCTCACATAATGAAGTCAATTTAAAGTAGGAATGATCAGTAGTGTATGTTGTCGTTAGATAGAGGCCCTCCTCCTCCTCTTCTAATTCCAGGTGATTAAGATTTACAGAAGAAGAAGCTCTAGCTGTGTCGCAGGTAGTAGTTTGTAATGGTGACCTAGTTAGGAGCTGTGTCTTGTAGCTCAACTGGGTAGGTCGTTAATCCTGCCACTATCCAGATTTTCACACAACTGGTTGGTTCCCTTTATTAGTTTGAATAATAAAAGAACGGATGTATTTGCAGGATATTATGAGCTCGTTTTATTTCATGGACTCTCTTTAACTGTGTGCACATTTTCTGAACATCCGTTTAACAATGACTTCGAGTTATAGATGATACAAATTACAGGCAACATAATTATAAAAATGATCTAAGTAGACGAATTATTCAGCGTTAGAAGAGTAACTGTTTACGAAATAATTAGGCAAGGGGGTAGATTTCAGATTTCACTTAGAAACAACGACGGACTGGAGACAAAATACATGACAGAACAACACAGTGAATTTATACAACATAGTATGAGGGAGAGTTCAGGAGGGTGGGAGTGAATAGTAAAGTAAAATCATGACACAAACAAATAATTAAGTAAATTTGGAAATTTAATTGTGAGTTCAACTCAGTAAGTGAAAATCAAAATTAAGTCGAATGTTATGCAGCAGCGCAAAATACAAAAGCACACGACAAAAACAATCATGGTTACCAGGGTAGTGAGAGATTAGCCACCCTATCTTTCTGTGTAAGAAGAGGTTGGGGAGAAGTTTTTTGATGGCAGTGGCTTCTGCGAACCGAATTAACCATGGTTTTCCTTGTGTATTCGTTATTTTGAAAGCTTGACTAATTTCCAGTATGTCTCGGGTCATTTAAGTATCTGGCTATTGCACTCAAAGAATTTCGTAGGGAAGCTTTCAGAGGAATGCTCAGAAATTGAGTAGACGTCTCTCTCCATCCTTCCTATGTTCTTGCTGTTGTCTCAAGTGCAGGTAAATTTGTAAAAGCTATTGGAGTTGAAATTAGCTGGACACTTATCTACTTTTGACTCAGTTAACTAGTGGAATGAGTCTGGCAGTGAAAATTATTGGTGTGAGTTGATCGCGAAGCTTTCATTGTGTGTTCCTAGGCAACATCTTCAGTGCTTACTTCAATTTGAAGTGGATGTGTTTGATTTCTCCGTGAATAATATGTGACTACATTAGTATCTATCAATTCATCAGCCTGTCCACATTAAGATTTAGTTTTGAACTCAAAGGTGAAGAAGAAGAAAAATTATGGACAGAGCTAAATTCGAGTGTATTTTCAACTGTTAGTGCAAAAAATTAAGGTGAAAAAACCTCTAAATGCCCTAAACAACCGATCCATCATGAATGTCATACATTTATTTTGATCTCTCATAGTTTGCTCCTTCAATGATTTTCTGATTTTTTGTAGAAAATAGATAACGGATTATGCTTAAATGAGACAGCTATATATATAAGGGAGAATTAGTCTCACTCTCTCCCTCCCTCTCCATCTAAATTTCCTTTTCCTTGGTTGGTTGGTTGATGGAAATTTGTAAGATTCTTGATAATAGTTGTTATAGTTTAACTCTGCTGTCCACTTTGTTGAAAGATTTTTAGATGACACAAGCTCTTAGTTTTCTGATTTTTTTAAAATCGTGAATATATAATCTTTGTAATTGTATAAAAATTGATTTTTTTCACACTAGGGAAAGAAATTTTAATGTCTCCTATATGCGTTTTATAAAGTGTTTTAAATATCTCTTTTTGTCTACAGGAAGTGCAGCATACCTTAAAGACTATACAAATGAGCGACAAAGAATTGTAATCCCATTGGCTAGTACACTAGAAATGATCAATTTGTTATACTCTACCGATGCATACTGTAATCAATCTATCTCGACATTTGAAGAAAATGAAGTGTTACGTAATTGTCAAGATTCTGGAATTTCACGTTTAGTGAAAAATCTTCTCTCAGATATTCGAGGTGCTGGAATGAATACCGTCCAGTCTAGTGAAGTATTAAAGGTGAGTTCAGTGTGTTGCCCGATAGAATTGTATCATATTTTGATTTGACACTAGTAACTAGTGTGATGCATCTAGTCCTCTCTTAGGTAGCTCACCATCACAGTGTACATGGTTTGTGATGATATTAGATGGTTGGAGGCAATCGGCAGGAAGCTTTGGACCTAGGTTTCGTGCTAGTCGGCACTCGTCAGCAAGGTGTATCTGCAACCTTGAAGGAACTCATGTCCCTTCTGAGATTCGAACCCGCGTCACCCAGTGCTGCAATCGGAGACGTTACCACTGGGCTATTCGGGCTCACGATTGACCTCCTGTAGGACTGTAGTGGATATTTTGATTTGACACTAGTAACTAGTGTGATGCATCTAGTCCTCTCTTTTTGGTGCGGACTGAATTCTGTCAGTCAGGTTGTAATGTGGCCACCGTCATCTTTTACGGACTGATTGCTGACAAATCTTCGGCATAGAATAAGAAATTCTCGTTTCACTTGGATGTCAACTTGTGTTGTTGTTCTTGGTGCTGGTGTGAGATATCCAGCTGTTTTACTGTTTTCAGCAGTTCTCTCTCTCTGTCCTTCTTTGCGGTTAAGACATAACCATTGAAAGTGAAAAAAGATGATATAAAGAGACTAGCTATCTTTGATCATACATGTCTGCATTCTGTGTTCCTGTGATAGTTTGTACAATATTATCAGAAATAACGAGGTCACACGTAGAGTAGAGTGCTGGGTGAAGCTGCATCGATTGGGATGGCTATGATGATTATGCGTCATGCATGCTAAGCCATTACATTCTTCAGTGAATAATGTCAGCTTCAATAATAGGTCCAGCTTAAGAAAAGTTAAAGATGACCAGATCAAAACATGACACTTAAAAGTGTCGATCGGCCAACTAATGTCCTCGTTAGGCTAAGAACTAATGCTTAGAAACTGTTTGATGGCATCGCTGAATGTCATTCTCAGTGGTGTAGATGTCTTCATCTTCTCCTTTGTTACCAACCAAGGTGGATAGCTTGAAAATACTTAATTCTGTTCTTCATGCACCTATGCATTAGGCATAAATGTGTTCACAGCCCCATAGAAGATGTACAATGCATCAATGACAAGCTGGTCATTGACTAGTGAATCAATCTGTAGATTAGTTAATGGGCAAGTTGTTAATAGCAATAAAGTAGAGGTGGGTAGTTTCAATAAGATTGATTCTTGATCATATAAATTCTTTATATTAAGGTGTTTGATTGAGAAGAGTCACTTTCTACACTGCAAAAATAACCTCTGTGAAGTCAAAT
The DNA here is from genome assembly GCA_944472155.2 of Trichobilharzia szidati. Taxonomy (NCBI): domain Eukaryota; kingdom Metazoa; phylum Platyhelminthes; class Trematoda; order Strigeidida; family Schistosomatidae; genus Trichobilharzia; species Trichobilharzia szidati. The sequence continues at coordinate 104,268,706 of OX235279.1, forward strand.
ATGGGATTCAAGAAGTAATAATGATTTATTTGAGTTAACTAGCTTCATTGCATCACCAGACACTGCTTTTACAATTAATAGTGTTCTCTGAGAACACTATTCATTGCAAATCATCCACCTGAGCTACAAATCTTCTCTATTATTATTTCAAGACACTGCTTTTATTTTATTATCTGACTGGCAACAGAAAAAGAAGTGCATTTGAATTACTCCTCAGAACTGAGTCATTAGGTGACTAATTCGATGTTACACGATTATTATTATGACTATTTTCATGAATTGAAGGACCTTAGAAAGGGCTACTGGCAAGTCACACATACTTCAGCAAAACACCGACGACTAGTTAGTTTCTCTTTTCGACAAAATTCAGCTACAAACTGTAAACTTTGTGTTTCTGTGTCAATCGAATCACTTTCCAATATACAGCAGAATACAAACTGATTACTGATGATTGATTCAGTATAATGAGTCATCTATAGCAAGATTATCACCATTAGAAATGCAATGATGTCTCTAACTCCTGTATTTCGGACAGGATAATGTATAACGTATTCACAGGTAGGTGTGTAAGATGACTTGAAAGATGAAGTTTTTAGACAGTGAAAGCAGTCGATTATTGATATTGGCCTATGAACAAGATTATTCAATCCACTGTTATAGCATTGTGTACGATGCAGCAGCTCTCTTCGTCTCTAGGATCCAAACGCTAAAATCTATTGGTGGTATGGTATGGCTCGAAATCGTACTCAGTGGTGCAGATCAATTCGCTGTTTGTGTAATCCTACAGATTCACTGAGTTCTCATATTTTCTGTGTTACCATACTTCATCCCGTACATTTCTGCTCACTAAAGTTCTCTTGAGTTGTTTTTTATTTTATCATCTTTCTTTGCGCTATATGGAGTGTGGGAGGTGAAATTTAACTGTCTACTATAAAACGTACCTCTTCATTCGGTAGTTTTGAGTAGATGGTGGAAAACTGCATGGAAAGAAAAATTTCATTCCAACTTTCTTATATCCTTGGGATGAACAAAACACAAGTAGTATTACTGTGTGTGTGTGTTGTCTGTCTGTCAGACGTTGATCAACAGCTGCTTCCGATCGATACTGAATATCAGATGGCCAGAAACGATAGATAAAAAGGAACTCTAGCACAAAGAACCCATCTCCCCACAGATATTTAGAAGGAAACGGAGATGGATTGGGCATATACGATGTGGAGACCGTTTAGTGACATCACGTGCCATGTCGTCGAGGGGAGACCGATTGCGCGAGCGACAGGTTAACAATCCGAGGGTGACATGGAGGAGGAAGATGTAAGCTCATGAGCAACCGTAGAGCCAGGTAAAAAAAAAGGACTACAGACAACATAACACTGTGGTGGTGTGCTGTTGAAGCCCTGTGTATGGCTGAAAGAGGTATTCCACAAACGAAAAATATTCGTAATGCCAGATGTCTTCATCCTATCTTCTGAATGATGTTCATAAGAATCTGAGCGCAAATAAGAAAGGTTGCATTAGTTGGGGAGATCCTGAGTAACTATAATTACATTCAGATGACTACCAGTCATACATAAACCAAGGTGGCCAAGATTAGTCTTATGAAATTCACTCTAGCCAGTATCTCTTAATGTTGGGGCGATTTTTAAGACTTTCATTATTCAACTTACGACAGTGATAACAGCGAGTTTCTATGCAAATCATCTTTAGATCTATGCAGAATATAACATACACCACTAAAATTATTACGTTGGTTTTCCAATTCTCGTCATGGCCAACAGTTGAAGCTGTATGGTTCGTATGCTGGATCGGCAGTTTTACGACTGAGAGTAATTGAACTGTGATGTACGTCAGCAGTGCACAATCTATTTCTGATTTTGTTGTTATTCACCTGAAAAAAACTAATACACAGCTAATTCTATCAATTTTAGGACAATTTGTAGGATAAATCAGTTAAAACACTGCAAATATGAGCATTTGACGTGTTAAGAATAGTGTGATGTTGATGCACTATAAAAACTACATGTTCGTAACTTATTCATTATTAACAGGAAGATGGATGTGAAGACTCACACTTACAGGAATCACATGTTACCCAGCAGTACCGACAGTAATGTTTGTCAATGAAATGCTTCACTAGAACAGCATACAAAAAACATCTTGCCGAAAATCGTCATCTTATTATTCTGTCCATAATGGAGTTATACTCTACCACAATGAAAACAAAACACGTAGATCAGCGAAGAGTCTCTTTTCGGCGAATTCATCTTCTTAGCTGTACAATCGCAAATATATATGCATTGTTTTGTATGTATGTGTACATTAAGTTTGTCAAACAAAGTTACAATCGGTTAAGGTTAATTTTAACTAAACAAGTGAAGGTTGGTAATACAGGTCAAGAAAATTAAGTGTTAGTGAAACTAGGGTAGTAACAAAGGGGATGAGTTGTCACAAACAGTTGTAATAATAGTAGTGAGTTTTACTCAGGATGCACATAGAAACAAAGTAGAAATTATGTAAGAGATCTAAGTGGATACAAGAATTACAATTGCTTAAGGTTATTTCAACTAAACAGGTAAAGGTTGGTAATATAAGTCAAGACAATTAAGTGCTAGGATAGTAACAAAGGTGATGAGTTGTCACAAACAGTTGTTAAAAGAAGTTATGCAATAATAATATGAATATTTTGATGAGTGAGTTTTACTCAGGATGCACATAGAAACAAAGTAGATAATACGAAACTGTGTAAGAGGTCTAAGTGAATACAAGAATTATGAGCAACTAAGGAACAGGCAAAGAAACAAAATTAAGTTATCAAAATAAAATAAAATAAAAACTCAAAAAATCAAAACATTGTTACCATGAGAGTAGAAGTGGTTGAGTAATCTTCTTTTGTATGCACAGCTCCGGTTTTTCCATGTGAATGGCTAGAGCTTCAGCGATACAAAGGAGACGAAATCGTATTGCCTTTGACATGTTGTTCTTGACTCGGTAGATTACTTTGAAGGAGGCGTTCGTTGAAATGCAATGATCAGTGCTGACCAGGTGTTCAATTATCGCACTCCTTATTGCACCCGTATTGCCTTTTCGCAATGCCCAAGGTTTATACTTGTACCTTATTCATCAGTCTGACTCTTTTTTCCATACACTGACCTCCGTTTCATTGATCAGTGCAGCATACTTTTGATCCGATTAGCTTTGGCTCCCTCCCCACCCCGGTAATATCTGATTGTGCTTTAGCTGTGCAATGTACAGCGTTGTTGTCTTGTTGTAACAGCAATGATACGAAATCTCACCTCAAGTAACCTCAGTTTAGTTTTGTTATAATAGAATTTGCAAAAATCGATAGGTGCCAATGAAATGTGTCGAAGCCGTCTTATTCTTTTTTTCACCAAAACAATTAACCTTTCACATTCAGTGCAGTCTGTTTAGTGAACAACCAAACACGAAGATAAAATCTTTGTGTTGACTTGACTACTAGACTGAAAACATTTTCAGTATTTTTAATTTCTGGAGTATACTTCGTATTTTGAATGTTATAATTTAGGGTTATCGCTGTTTTTGTCTTGTGTGATCGTTTCCTCCGGGAAGGATAGTTCACGGTTTTCATGCTTTCGTTGCCTTTCTAAACAACATGTCTCTTCAGGGCTTACTTCAATGTGAAGTGAATTTTTTTTTAAAATTCTCCCCTGTTTACCTTGACTGCCATTGTTTATCTTCAGAGGTTGGTATATTAGTATTGCTTGTATAGTTGACTTTCTAATTGATGTGTTTTCAACTAAAACTAGGAACCATAGTTTATTTTACCAATGATCAAATCGAGGCGTCGGTGGCGCAGAGGTAGAATGCTCGGGGATCGATCCCTTGCCGACGCACCCCTTTACCTCACTGAGCCAGTAATAAAACTGATAAAGAGGGAAGGTTGTGCATGAGGCATGAAGCAACCCCATCCCGCCTCTCTCTTGAAGCCCTATGTTCCACTGGCAACGTGAAGGAATAAAAAAAATAATAATTACATCTAAAATCTGGATACACTGCGTGCGTAGGTGACACATTTGTCATACTTAGAAAAAATGATTTTTTGTCATATATTCACAAACTAATCACCTGTGTATTCGAGAACATCAAATGGACAAGAGAAGAGAAATCAGACAACAAAACTTCTTTCGCAGAATTCCAACACAGGAAATCTAGAAGTACAAGTATAGAAAAAGTCAATCAATGTAGGCCAAATACTCAACTACAATTGCAATAATCCAACATCACATCATGAAATTGTTTACAAACATTATTCAGAATATCCATAAACACACAAAGGCAACACTCCAATGTTGAGGAGTTTAGAAGAGAAATATTTACTGAACTGTCTCCAAGGAAAAAGGATATTCTTCCAAATTCATCTAAGGTGTCTACACCGAAATCAACCAGACAGCAAAATACTGTCCTCAGAAACCACAAAAAAAGACTACACAAATCAACTGGACCACTTCATTCAATGTTATAAAGGACAAAAGACCTAGCAGAAAAAGAAGATAGAATCAAACCTATCAACAGTGAGAAACATTATATTGGCCAAAGTGTGGACTTCCTCTTCGATTTCAAGAATATAAACTACTTGTCGGTGGCACAGTGGTAAGGACTCTCGCCGACTACGCACATGGTCCGGGGTTCGGTCCCATGCCGACGCACACCTGATATCTATGGTCGGCCTGCTAAATTTGGGCTACCGATATCACATGCTGAAAAATTTCATACTTGTACCAAAATACTGTGCGGAATCAAGCTATAATAAAAAAATAAAATAAATTGATGCATGTAGACAAATATAGAAACCATATTGATTGAGAAAAAAAATGTGGAAATACTAAAAGTGCCTGAGATATCCTAAAAATTTGGTGTATTCAGATCAACCTACACTCAAAAGATATGTGTACACCGATCAAATCTATCTGTCAATGAATACGGAATAAATCATACATTAGAAAAACGTCAAATAGAGAAGTTCAACGAAACCAGCAATATCAAAAAGAAAATGAACACAAGGATGATAAGCGAAATCTCTGACAATAACCAATCACGTTAAAGGTAATCAGGGAAGACAGTTATTATCGTTCGTGGAGAATTTCAGAAACTCGCTTTATTATTGAAATATTAACCGACTGAGATCCAATATAGTTAAAGTTGCCGCATTCCCTGTAGCACACAAAGGTTGACAAAAGAGAGATAACGATATTCAAAAAGGAGTATAATAAACACAAATGTAAGAGAAAAAAGAATAGTAACATTGAAAAGAGAAAACGGTTTAGTGGATATACGAGATTGCAAATAGTGAATACATACGCACTGTTGAATACGATTTTCAGCCATATCACCAACAGTCTCCAGCCATTGGTTGTTAGACGTATGCTGACCTCAACCCCCAGGCAGTCTACAACTTCCTATGCGGCTGGAACTAACAGTCAACGACTTCATGGACTGACCATCACTTGCCTTTTTTGCAACATCACTTGTCGACGAAGGCAATAACCTGGTATGCGCAACACGTGTCTCAACTTAGGTGGCTTCACAACGATTGAAGCAAGTCCTGTGAGGTTAAAAAAGGAGGCGAAAGTCTCACAACTAAATTATCCTCCTCAGGGAGCACTTTAACCTGAGGTGAAATTCTTCTCCGTTCTTTTGTAGTTAACATACTTCTCGATCATCCCGATTCCTGCATAACATCCAATATTTATTTATTTATGTCTTTATTTCCATTTTTTTCCTTTTTCAGAAATTTTTGATGGAAGTAGCTGTTACTGGAGAAATTCGATCTCCTGCGTCAGAAAACACAATGGTCTATTAATTTCGCTTCTCTTATGTGTTGATCTTTGTGTATTACTGTCAACTAGTTTTAACCAAGTCCTACACTTTTCGATGTAAACTAAAATCTACTCTAAGTGAGGTTAGTATTCTGATAAATTTCTCTTGGATTAGTGTAACAGGTTCAGGAGCTCCTTTCTTATGGAGAATTCGTCTTTGTGGAGTCTTTCTTACCAACTTTACTCAGGGTCGTACCACAATATATATATATATATATATATATATATATATATATAGCGAAGCCTATGTTTGTAGATTTGTTCACTTTGTTTTGTTTCCGTAGTCCTTTTACAACCTTTTTTTGTGTAATACTGCGCACAATGTATCAGGGATCAAAACTTCTCCAAGATGTTTGCAAACCTGCATATGTATACTTTTTCTTAACCTATGCAGTTATAGAATTAGTGAAATTTATTTATTTATTTATTCATTATTATAACAAGTGAGGCATTTACTTTAGATGTTCGCTTGATTTATAAGTGTATAACTCGACAGAAGTAAAGATTGAATATGTAGAGCTTTCTTTTGTTGTATTGATTTGTTAAAGCTTACGGGAGATTTCAGCTTGTGTTGTTCAAATCGTGGCATTTTTTAAATCATCATTATTATTATATTATTATTGTTATTAAAGAATAAATTGTACACGAAACTCCATCAGTATACAACACTGTTCTCTATCGTATAAATTATTGCATTCTAACACAATGCGGGATATATTATATATATATATATATATATATCAGGTGTGCGTCGGCAGGGCGTCGAACCCCGGACCATGTGCGTAGTCGGCGTGCGTCCTAACTGCTGTGAAAAGTTCCAGAACTATTTCCCACCGAAGGTCCAAATACAACGAATAACAAGATTTAGGATAGGAATTAAAAAAAGTGATTATTAAAGTATAAACAGGAAGTTTGGGTGAAAAATATGGCAGGATAATAATTATTGAGAAAATTTACTGTTCATGTTAGCCATGGTAAAGACACAGGTTAGACATATTTCCTTTGAATACACAGAGTCGGCTTAGATGGTGAACTCAGCTTCATTTGAAAAGTCCTTCAATGTCCTATACGAGGTCCGATCACACCTCTTAAAGAGATTGAGGACAAGACGTCTGGGATCGCTGAAACACTAGTGATCGAGAAATCATAGTCAACGCTGTGTATTCAAAAAATACGTGTAACCTATGTCTTTAGCATGGCCAACATGAACAGTCAATTCTCTGGAACTTTCTCACCCGATTGCTATACATACACGAATGCACAGCCTAATTGGGGACTTCGTCGAAACGAAAATTTCCTTCATGACAACAGTCTTTTTAATCTTTCTTGAAGATGGTTTCCTTAGTTATATATATATATATATATATATATATATATATACATTACAGAACATTCTAGAATAGTCGTAATTAACAATATTATTTTTTTTAAATACTATTGATTTGTTAATTAAGATAATTGAAATTATAGTTCGAGAAATAATAATAAGCATAAAAATGTAACAGCAGATAGAATATCAAATAAAATTAAGAAGAAAATTTCCGCAACAAATTGAAGATCATTGAAATCTTGACTGTCAACTTCTTTTGGATACATAAGTTAGGTTTCTTGAAGTGTATCCCAACGACCTTAACAATATGTAGTAGATGAACTCTTGAGGTAAAGTTAAGATTAGTCGGTATCGGGTAGGTGAATTTGAAAACCTCGTTAACAGCAATCTTGTGTTTTGTATCCACAAGATGACATTGAATAGCACTATGAATGGATTTTGTTTGTCCTTTACTTAACCACGCAGGGTGATTTTCGGAAATCCGACGATAAACACGTCTAATCGTATGGCCTTTGTAACTGGCTTTACAGGAGCAGTCAAATTGGTAGATACACATAGAAGAAGCGAAATTAATCAGTTTATCTTTTACTCCCAAACGCAAAATACGGGTGGTTTTGAAGATTCAGCATAATTCAGTAGCACTGAATACTCTTTTTACCGCATTCCTTAGGCGTTGTGTTAACGTGTCACTGATATTATACTCGAGGAACTGAAGTTGTAGGAATAAGGCCTTTTTCGGAACTGCTGGTACTTTGGTTTTCCTTGACTTGTGATTCATATTCTTATCGATGAACTTTTCTGGATAACCGTTCTGACCCAGCAACTGTTTAATAATATTAAGCTATTCATCAGAGCAGATTGCTCTTACTCTGTGGATCAAGCACTTTATTGGATTGCGTTTGTATTTCAAAGGCACGAAGCTGAAAAAATGAACATACTGACAAGTTGATGTGGGTTTTCTGTATGAACTCCTTATTCTACCGTCCTCTTTTCTAGTCATAAGGACGTCTAGCATTCAAATACTACAGTCTCTTTCTTTTTCGATGGTAAAATATATTGGAGGATGAACATCGTTAAATTTGTCTAGGATTTTCTTTGCTTCATCCTCATTTTCTTAACCAGAAATGTATCATCCATGTACTGACAGTAGAATTCTAGTTCATTAATTTCATCTTTTAAATGCCCGTTCTCTAGTTCTGCAAAGAAAATATCGGCTAGGATGAGTCCTAGTGGTGACCCCATTGCCACACCATCAATTTGTCTGTATAGTTCCTTATTAAATAAAAAGTGAACATTCATTGTGCATTTCAAAAGAAGCTCTTTTATTAAAGATATAGGAATGCCGACATCAGTGTTTCATCTTATGAGTTCTTTGCATACAAACTCTATTGTTTCCACAAGTGGTACATTGGTGAATAAGGAAGATACGTCAAATGATATCATGAATTTATTGTCAACGTTTATATCTTTTATCCTTTCAACAAAACCAAAGGCGTCTTTTACTCTGTGTTTCACCAATTTAGTATGTAGAGGTTTTAAGAGTTTGATTAACCATATAAATATATACATTATTGTAGAGCCAGAAGAAGAAATTATCGTTAAAAAATATTCTTTGCTCAATTTCTTTTCTAAATGTTTGAATGAATATTTTCGTTATATTCGTATTAAGTAGAACATTCGTCTGCATCACTCATCTATTTTTCGATTTGTTCAACTTTCCAATCTCCTCAATATTTTCTCTCCGGTGTTCAAACAAAATTAACAGTTCAGCTTGAAAGTAGGATCGATTGGATTTGATTTATTGCGCTGCATTTAAGAATTTCCGAGTTCCTAATAATTGAATGAAGTTGGCAGTATTTAGGGATAGTTTGAGTCTGCAGTTGATTGGTCTAATTGAACTGATGTGACCAGTTTATTTTGGCATAATGGACATTAAAACGAACTCTTAAATAATGTCTTTGATAGGTGGTGACTAACACTGAAATCCAGGATGTGTGTTACATCATGTTTGAAACACTTAAGGATATATGAACCTGCAATCCAGTAAGTGACAGACTTTGAAACAGTGGATTCTAAACTCCAATGAGTTGTTGAGAACACTCTCACTCATAGGGATGCTGTTATTTCCGGCTAACGAGTCCCAAATAAGTGTAACCCTTATCCCTATTTCTTCTGCTAGCCACCGCTTATTGTATAAGTTGGAATTATACCAACTCGTTGATGCTTGACCGATAGCTTCTACTTTAGTGTGATAGTTGGGCCTGCTTATCGCAATGACCCGACGAGCTACACTGATTAGAACTATTGCTCCCTGTACATCCTACTATGCCAGAAAGGTAGTGGTTAAACTAAAAGCAGTCTCTCACTTTAGTGTTGTGGATTTGATGACGAAATCGTACTTCCGGCGAATAGGAACTTAACATCAATAAAGTGTTTCCTCAGAACGAGCAGCAAGCCAGCTATACTCATTCTACACTCTGAGGAGGAAGTGTTAGCAAAGGTCAACCCAGAAAGTCATACATCCCTAATTACCTTGTGGCAACATGACCTTAATATGGACACAAGTTCAAAAACAAACTCAAACAGTTATCCCGTGGGTCATGAGGTCACGAAACACCAAAGATCGTTGTGTTTCACGTATTCTGAGAAGAAAGTGACCTATACTGTGTGGATACTGATGATGTAATAACCGCCCAAATACAAAGCTTTTCTGATCATCACCCATCCCCACCCTTTTACTTTCCTCCCACTGTTGATACTATTCCACAGATAGGTTCTCAACTTCACATATGAGCACTTAACTCAAGGATTCTTCGCCAACGCAGATAACAGGCCTCATTAACCAAAACTCTGGCATCTCGAGCTACGGATGTATTTTGTGTTTCGCATACAAGACACAACTGTGGTTATTCACTTAATCCTACCTCGTTAACAGGGGGAATCTGCAAAATTATTTTTTACGAGTGTCAAGAGGTTTCTCAACTAGTTCATGAGGACTTGCTGGTATACGAATATCATTGAGTGTTCCCCCAAAAATTCCCTAGCTGACTGGATTTAATTTGGTTATCCTATGTGTGCTGTTCTGATCCGTTACAAGAAGAAGGAACCGACAACTGTGACCATCTCTTATGGTTCTGTTCAGATAATCATCTGCACTAACTTCAAACATGAGGGGAGACATTGCCTCACCTGGCAACCTCTGTTATCAAATCAACGGTGAACTAGAACAGACCACATTTTGGAAGGCTATTGGTGGAAGCAGAAGACTATTGCCGCTTTTGAAACATCTGTGTTGGCTATGATCGCTCTGTAGTCCGTGTATGTTTATGCCTAAAACTGAATGAACATAGATAACAGGTAGTTGTGAGGCAGATATGTCCTCAATTTGATGAGAATACTAAGTCCCTATTTAGAGATTCAAATAGCTAAAACCCTATATAAGATTAGCAGCAAGACTCATCCTGAAGAAGCCTAGTCAGCTGTAGAAATAGTTATGAAAGATCTTGGTAATCTCCGGTCACTGGTTAGTAAATGCTGATGGATTTCTTTTGCTTCATCCTAAATGATAAACGCAAAAAGACTAATTCCAGCATACTCCGAAGTTGACGAAGAGCGAAAACTGATGTCACCAAAACAACTGCGAACGGGGTAGTCGATAAAAGTCGTCGTTGGGAAAGGTGTCAGCGGCTGGTATCACCTGAAAACTGTTTAGTCTCATTAGGAGAGCAGGTTGTAATAGGCAAATGGTAAGCGATATAAGTATAAAACTTGGGCACTGTGGTAAAGTATAACTCCACTATGGATAAGATTTTATTTTGATAAGTCACACAGTGTTACACAGAAATATTAACTGAGGACGTTTCGAGCACAAATTATTATTGATATGATTATCAACAATAATTTGTGCTCGAAACGTCATCAGTTAATATTACTGTGTGACTTATCAAGATAAAATCTTATCCATAATGAAATGATAAGCGAGATAATTCCCGATAAATACAGTGCTTTAATTACCTCTCAGGATAGATGACTGGGACGTTAGACGGAATACTTTGAAGAACAAGCCTGCAGTCAAGCTAAATTTGCTCCGAATCCATTACCTACCTGAATGGGATGTTGACAACGGTCCTCCAACTGTTATCGAGGTTGCGAATATTGTCGCTGGTCTAAAAAGAGGCACAGCAGCGGGACCTGTTGGTACGACTGCAGTGGTGTTTAATGTTGGATGTGAAAAGAAAATTAACTTGGTTAACCCAGATTTTGTGTAATATGTGGGAATCCGAGTTAGTCCTGTTAGCCTGGAGTAAGTCATTGATTATTCCAGGCAGTAAAACGGAGACAAGTCTCCCAGTGACAAACGTAAGGAAATAAGCCCGATTGATATAGTATCTAAAGTTTTAGGTTCCAGTAAACATGAGTGGGTTTGTCCAAACTGTTTGAAAAAATTTGGGCATTGGGTACGTGATATTCATTATTATAAAAGTTTTTGCATTTTCCATCGAATGAAAACAAAAAGATATCTTGAGCGAACAATTGTTTTCGATAACTTCTTCTTCAGGCTCTACAGTTATAAATCCATGAATAATAGAGTACATATAGCCAGTAAAGGCAAATGAAAATAATATCAGAAACTGTATTGGGGTGCATGTGTAAGTTGAGATGATAGTCCATTAGTTAACATAATCAATCAAATGTGTATATGGTGTATAGTCAGAAAAAGTGTGAATGAACAGTTGGATGATATAGTGCTATTTTATAGTCGAATGAAGCAACAGAACGCCAGTTCGTCAAAACTTTGAAGTCTTTAAAAAATGAAAATCTAATTGATAGTTCCATATTCGAAGCTATTAAGCCCACCGGAACTCATACGCCCAGACTTTATGGCTTACCCAAGATACATAAACAGGGAAACCCCCCTACGACTAATCCTCGACATGTCAAACTCGCCCTTCCATTTAACTGCCAAGTGGTTAGTTAATCTGTTAGAACCGCTACATCTCCAGTTGGTTAAATATAGTGTAAAAGATGTCTTTGACTTTGTTGAAAACATTAAAGATATGAACTTAGCAGACAAAACTTTGTTATCGCTGGACGTAGTATCACTATTTACCAACGTCCCCCTTGTAGAAACTGTCGACTATATATGCGAGCAACTCGTAGAAAAGAAAATAGAAATTGGGATCGCACCAAGAAAATTGAAAGAATTACTACTAAAATGCACTATGAACGTTCAACTTGTATTTAATAAGGAGTATTACCGCCAAATAGATGGGGTTGCTATGGGTTCTCCCCTTGGTTCCTTATTAGCTGACATATTTCTATCTAAATTGGAAAATGGTCCTTTAAAAGAGATATTAAACAAACTCGATTAATATTGTCGATATGTCGACGATACCTTTATCATTTGTAACAATAATCCGGATAGACAACACCTGCTCCGAGTCTTCAATAAGGTACACCCAGCTATTAAATTCACTTGTGAAGAGGAACTCCAAGGTAGTATTCCATTTCTGGATGTTCTTCTTACAAAAAGAACATATGGTACCTTAAAGAGAAACATCTATAGGAAAGCGACGTGGAATGGACAATACACCCACTTCCATAGCTTCATACCCATACAATATAAGCGCAACCTTATTCTTTGTCTTAGTCATAGAATTAGACGCATATGTACCGGCGACTGCATTGAAGATGAATTAAAAAATCTTACAAATGCCTTGCTACAAAACGACTATCCTACCAACTTTGTAAAGAAATATATCTATGAAACTACACACAAAACTGAGCGAGACACTGTAAGTAAGAAAAAGCTCTACTTAAATTTACAATTCAAAGGCGATATATCCAGCGACATATTAAACCGTAGATTAACGAGAGCAGTTGAAAGAACTTTCAGTGCCGCAAAACTGCATGTCACTTTCTCAACCAAACCGATATTGACACTGTGCATTAAAGATAGATTACCCGAAATGGCGACATCAATGTGTATATATAAATTCAACTGCTTCTGTGGAGCTAGTTATATAGGTCGTACCAAAAGGAATTTATCTTTACGCACTCGTGAACATATTCCTATCTGGCTTGGGAAAAGAGCAACCAAATCATTAAATAGTGCAATTGTCTCACCTAGTGGATAGCGAACATGGCATCAAAGTAGGTTAGTCATTTACAGTTGTGTATCGAGTACCGAACAATCTCCCCAAAGGCACACGATTATGCCTCTTAGCCATAGCTGAGGCTTTAGAGATTAATAGAGAAAGACCAGACTTATGTGTACAGAAAAAACTTATTCACTATCTCTGTCTACCCTGGCCCACTATAAGATCACCAGGATCATAATTTTCCGTATTATCATTACCATTATTATCATTTTGTAATATCATGTCTTTATTATCCATTTCTCCACCCAGTTTATTTCACCTCATTGTTACCCTTAATTTTGTCAACCTTTGTGATTTTACACTAAGCCTACCAACTCTATAACATCTTATTACAATTTAGCCTCTTTATTTTATCATTAGATATTATCGGTCAGCCCTCACATTCAGTGCCCACTTTGTTAACGTGTGTTTGTATGTATTTTGTGGTTATCACATTTCTCTCACCCCAATGACACTTATATTCTGTTGACTATAAAAAAGCACTATATCACCCAATTGTTCATTCACACTTCATCACATTTTTCTGACTATACACCCTATACACATTTGATTGATCATGTTAACTAATGGACTATCATCTCAACTTACACATGCACCCCAATACAGTTTCTGATATTATTTTCATTTGCCTTTACTGGCTATATGTATTCTATTATTCATGGATTTATAACTGTAGAGCCTGAAGAAGAAGTTGTCGAAAACAATTGTTCACTCAAAATCTTGTTTTGATTCCAATATGGGGATATTTCATTTACCAAAAAGATATCTTTCTTACTGATGTTTTGCTATTTAATGCTAATAGATTTATCAAAGTATTATTAAATCAAAATTTACAAAATCCGAACTTATAAATAGAAAAATAATCATCGTTTATCAGCATGAGGTAAATTTTAAGCTGTAATGTTGATTGATTGGTAAAGATGACAAAACCACATGTAGGTTTCTGGATTTGATAAGCGTATGAAATTATGAAAACAGCGTGTGTTTACACAATGAAATCGCTTATAACATTTGTGTCGATTCTGTCACTTCATGAAGGGCGAGTGTTGCTACCAGGTCAAATTCTGTCTTCTTCCATCATTCCCTTTCAGACAGTTTGGATTCCTTTTGATATGAAGTGCCTCTGATACTAGAAAGTTTTTTGTGATGTCTGGAATTTCTCTGTATGTTTTCAATATTGTCAAAATCAGTATTGTGACCTGATTCTTTAGAGTGAAGATCTATGACTGATATTTTTCAAATTTTCCCATCTCACCTGAATTTCTTGGTAATCGAAGAGATGCTCAACGGTGTTCATTTCTTCTGATGTTGATTTCTCTCAAGGTTTTTCCAATGTATATCAGATCGCATGTAATCTGAGATTTTGTAAATTTCAATTTAATAGTAAAAAAGAGAGCGAACAATTGTTGCCAATATGTTCCTTTTCGAGCTCTACAATCATAAATCCACTAAATTAAGCATACAATAGCCAGTAAAGGCAAATTAGAATCACATCAGATAGTGTATTGTGGAACAAGTATAAGATGGGATGGAACAACAGTCAGTTAGTTTTTGAATACGTATGGTTAGTGAGAACCTGAGATGAAATAATTTATATATATATATACCTATTGATAGCTGTTTCTTGATTCACATGACAGGACAAACAATTTAAAACAAGAGATGTACTTTTGTATATAAACATACAATTTTATTTATTATACATGTTGATGCCTGTTGCATGACTCATGATTGGACAAAGTTTAAAAACAAGAGCTGTTCCTTTTATATATAAACCTCTGTTATGTTTATTTCGGTTAATTTCCCTGAAGAAGTTCGGACCAGATTGCCGAACGAAACGTTGGAATTAATCATTTCAATTTCGCTGAGATTTTACAAATATAATTATATATATTTATATATATGTATTAATTGCAGGGAGGATTTCATCATGAGCTGACATCAGTTAGAGAACCACTGGAAAACCTGGGAGTACTGGACAGCTGTTTCGTCCTAGTTCGGGACTCTTCATCAGTACGCGCCCGTCGGGATTCGAACCCAGGACCTTCTGGTTACAAGGCGAGCCCGTAGACCATTGAGCCACTGGGACCCGATCCAATGGTCCTTGAATTCTAACTTCTGCCAATTCACGACATTGCGCGACCATTTCGCAATGTCATGATGAAATCCTCCATGCAATTAAACAAAATCCCTACCAAACCAGTACTTGAAAATATATGTATTAGTCAAAAAAGTACATGTTTCGAGGGTGAGTGTGATCAGTGGTAAATGACAATAGGAATACTACTACACCATACTCTAGTTCAAGGGTAAAAATAACAACAATAATAATGATTGTGAAATAACGATGATGTGGTGTAAACTTAAAAGTACTATTGGTGAATGATTATCAAGTAATAATGAAATAAGTGAAGTGAAGTGAACAGGATTTTGTAAATAGGATAACAGGTTAGTGGGCATTAATAAAACCTATGGTAATAGAAAACATAAGAAAGATCATGAAATCGTAAAAGGTCATAAATGATCGTTTTTCAATGAAACATAGGAAAAGAATAGAAATGATTGCAATAGGAATTTAGAGTGTTTATGTTTATGGAGGATTTGTTGGACTTATTGTTGACTAAGGTGCATACTTTAAACATACTTTCTCTGTATACAGAGAGACGGTCTTCTGGTACTGCTTGCTACCGCTTCAGCTACTGATAGAAGACCTGGTCGAGCTCCTCTAGATAGATCTCCAGGAACGCTGTAAATAGCTGAGAACGCCTGCTCAAGTTGTGTCGATGGTCCAGTATCTTCCAAGTGGTCTAAGACTGAATTGTTTACGTATTTGGTTACTCCTATACTCTAACATACACGTACATGTTCGCGTGCCCGCATGGATAAAGGCCTCTGAGTGCGGCCAATATAAATAGCTCCACATGAGCAGGTGAATTCATAGATACACATCGAAGAGGCCATCCTTAACTCGTGTGAGTCCTTCTGCTATAACTACTTCTAATGCTACCAATCATGTAGCTGAAAACTTTCATGACTTTAATGCTCTCGATGTCATAAAATGTCTTAAAACGCTCAAGCCCTCACGTAACCTTGGCCCTGATGGTATACCTGCACATAGTTTAAAGTTCACAATTTATTTAGGATAGGCTATATGCCTGTGTTAATCCTTTCGACTTGCTGCACTCAGGAGGTCCAATCTCGCCTTGAATGAATCAACGGATGGCGCTGATACGACGTGTTCCCGTTGGGAGTTCCAATGGTTCACAATTCGATGCGAAAAACGGATCTCCAGACGCAGACGATTCGACCGTAGTTTTTGAACCTTGAGGTGATGTCCTCGCAATTGGTTGGTGCTAGAAGGAAGAAATAAATTAGATGAATTAGCTCCAAAATCATTTCTTAGGATATGGTATGCTAGTATTAGGTCACCCCTAAGTTGTCTGTATGACAGTGTAAATAAACCCAGTCAACTTAACCTCTCCTCATATGAGAGGGTTGAGAAACCCTTTATTAGCTTATTTCCTACTCTTTGCACCCTTTCTAATAAGTCTATTTCGTATTTGAAACACGGGCTCGCTACCTGGATCCCATATTCCAAATGAGGGCTGATATAAGTCGGATATAATATACGAAATATATCAGCGTCAAAGTTCGCAAAAGCCTTGCGTATGGCCCATAATATTCGAAAACCCTTAGTGGCTGCAGCTCTACAGTTTGTTGCTGTTTTCAAGTCATGCTGCACAACCACTCCCAACTCCTTGTACTCAGTGACCACTGGGAGAGTAATGCCATTCATTGAGTAATTGTGCACGTGACTATGAGATACATGCATAACTACACTCTTGCTTAAGTTAATCTCCAAGGCCCAGTGCCTACACCAATTACTTAACAAGTTTAAATCTTCCTGCAAAGCAAGTTGATCACTGTCATCGTGTAAAGCCCTCCATACCTTGATGTCATCAGCAAACAGTAAGCAGGATGACCTAACTACCAATGGAATCTCATTAACATAAATCAGGAAAAGAAGTGGGCCTAGAATTGTACCCTGAGGAACGCCACTCTTAACCGATTCCCATGTTGATCAAACCCCGTTAACTCGTACTCTTTGTCTTCTGTCCTTTAGAAAGTCTTGAATCTAGTCGACAGCCACTTTATTGATTCCCAGACAACCTAACTTTACTAGAAGACCTGAATGAGAAACCCTGTGAAACGCCTTGCTAAGGTCGATGAATATGGGATCCACCGGTATATTAGCATCAGCTGAGCTTGCCCAAATTTCTCTGGCCAAAAGACGGTTGGTCAAGCAAGAATGACCTGCTCTAAAACCATGCTGTTCCACAGCGAAAAGTTTGTTCCCTTCAATGAACTGAATGATAGCATCACGAATTATTCTTTCTAGTAGTTTAACAACAATACTGGTCAAACTAACAGGACGATAGTTCTGAACTAAGTTTCTAGATCCGGTTTTGAAGACCGGACTAATGATGGCATCTTTCCAGTCAGTCTCTTGGACATTTAGACTGGTCCAGAGACATATTGAAGATTACCGACAATGGCTCGGCTATGTTTTCAGCCAATGCTGTTAATATACGTGGGTGGAGTTCATCAGGGCCACTGGACTTACCAGGATTGAGCCTTAGAAGCCACTTTAGGACAGTATCCTTTCCAATGTATAAGGGTGCCATTTTCAAGTTACCTTCTGGAAAAGTTACAAAGCTGGTATCAATATTATCAGAGAATACTTGACTGAAGTGCTTGGACAAAGCCTCAGCCTTAGTCAAGTTATCCTCACCCATGTTTGTCTGGTAATCTTCAAGCATAAGAGGTGGGATAGCATCACTCTTACGTGTTCTTCTCTTGATATATGAGAAGAGTCTTTTCGGGCAGCCTGGTGAACTTTTAACTAACTGGGTTTCGTAAGCTATCCTTGACTGGTGAATCAAAGTTTTACACTGGTTTCTGGTTTCACAGTATTTCAGCCGGAACTGCTGTAGCCCAGTAGAAACAAAGAGATTCCAGAAGCTTTTTCTCCATCTTAGGAGTGTTATAGCTTGTCTATTTATCCATGGTGGCCGATTTGTTGGCCTTTTAGGAACCCTCCAGGGAATGAAATCAGTGGTAACCCTCTCAAGTGTATTCTTAAATCTGTCCCATTCATCTTCAATGGATGAGACCATATTGACTGACCAGTCGGCAGTTGAAGCACGCTCCTTTATAGCGACTATGTCAGCATGCCAAACACTAGGTCGGGATTTGGGTTGAAAACTGAATAAATTGCCAGCCCTTAAGTTAAAATCTAACACCCCATGATCACTGTTTGCTAGAGGTGGATGAATAACTAGACCATCCACGTCGTCGTTGTCATGAGTAAGCACTAAGTCCAGCAAGGAAGATCCTTGGGTAGAACCGAATCTTGTACTACCTAAGACATGTTGTGTCAGGCCATTTTCCATGGTAGTCAAGAGTAACCGGCTGTGAAACTTATTAGCGGATCCTGGAGATGTGACAGCTACCCAGTCTATATGAGGTGCATTAAAATCACCTAGATTAAGACAACTACTGTGTTTACTCCATTGTTTGAGGTGATCTAAAATAAATTCATCACATCGACAATGTTTATTACTATTATTTTATCCTTTAATTCCTACAGGAACATAGGGCTTCAGCCGTGCGTCTCCATTGCGTTCTGTTCCCTGCTAGAATCTTCACCTGGCTCCATGTCTGCCCACACGTTTTCATCTCCTATTCACATCACCTCCTCCAAGTCACCCCATCCTTGCACTGACGACCAACTCGCCGCTTCCCTTTCGAGTTCCACTCGAGCAATGGCTTCTCTAGTGATGTCACTTGATGGCTTCCTCAGAGTATGGCCAATCCATCTCCATTTCTTCCTGCCTATTTGTTTCACAATCGGTTCCTGGTTGGTTCGTTCCCAAAGATCCCTGTTGCTGATCTTTTCTGGCCATCTGATCTTGGGTATTGAGCGAAGACAACTGTTAATGAAGGTCTGTAGTTTGTTTGAGATGCTCTTTATGACGCGCAGTGCAGGTCTCTGATCCGTATAGTAGCACTGACTGACTTCACATTGGAGTTGAAAATCCGGATCTTATTTTTGATGCTGAGTGTTGTTGACCTCCACACAGACTTGAGAGTAGTAAAAGCTTGTCTTGCTTTTCCGATTCTTGCTTTGATATCCTCGTCAGTTCCGCCTGTAGTTGAAACGATGCTTCCCAGGTAGGTAAACGAGGTTGTTTCTTTCAGGTTCCTTCCATTTATGCTGATTGTTGTCTGTTGTTGTTGTTGCTGTTGGTGGTGTTGCCCAGGAATTTTCATCACCTCTGTTTTATCTATGATCACCTGACAATAGGGACATCTATACAGAACTCCAATGAGTAGAGTGCCAGTTGCAAAGCTTAATTCACACCTAATTACCTCACTTGTCCCACTATCATGCGCTTCAGGTTTCACGGAACGAACATGCAGGGAGTTGTTCATGTACAGAGCGACCCCGCCACCTCTACGACCCTGAACCCTGTCGCTGCGCAAGCAACTAAATCCGCATACCTCAGGTGTGTCAACTGATCCAGAAACCAGCCATGTTTCAGTAATAGCCACAAGACCTGGGCTAAGGTCTTCCACTAATACACCTAGCTCATGAAATTTGTTCCCAATACTACGTAAATTAGTGTACACTACCTTCAGGCGTCCTATGCAGTCTGGCTTATCTACACAGGTCTTGGAAGCATACGTTTCCAAGACCTGACTATTTGAAAAGCCACCAGTTTAAGGTTAGTCTCACCATTTTAACGTCTTGTTTCTAGCTGGGACAAAACTTCTATTCGTTTAAGTCTGTCTTCAAGATATAAATCAGGTCTGACTGAAATCCCTGACCCGGCAAGGTTGTGTACATTAGCCAGTAGATGATTCCGTTCATCAGGAGAACCTAAGACTACTTTAAGCAACCTACACTGATTAGAACATTCATCATCTCTTTTGCCTATTCTAATCAGCTTTTCAATCGATACTCCAGGGAAATTCTCTGGGAGCATCTTCCTTATAATACTACTCACTAATTTAAGGTCGTGATCGTGCCTTTTCACGGGATCAGATTCTTTGGAATCTTCTAAATTTCCAACAATTATGTTAGAGTCTAAGGAGAGCTTGTCATATTTAGCAGTGGCTACGCCTTTTCTCACCACTTGTGATGCAGCCTGGCTACAGGTGACAGACGTTTGCCTACCATCAATATTACTATATTTCTTCCGATTGCTTATTTTTGTTACCCACTTATCCTCTACCTGCAGTTGCTTCTCAGGGCTGCTGCAGTTTTCGATGGTACAATCAAGATCAGTGTCTGCACAACCTTCATGGTGAACTTCGCTTACAGTGTTCTCTGGTGCTGAGATGCTGTTTACGGCTTCCGTTTTGTTACCTTTTCGCTTACTAAGACGCTTCGAACGCCTAGTAGGTTTTACTTCCGGGGTAACTGGGATAGTAACCGCCGGTGTGATAATATTCATGATGGCACTTACTGCGTCATCTTCAGAAGGGCAGTACGTGTCACTCTTACTAGCCACGCTATCATCAGGAGGTTACATGGCTTTAGACAGTAGTTCGTGAGCCTCCCTTATTAAAGTCATCTTTGGGGAGCAACACATTCTGCACATCCAGTGGGATGTTGGAGCACTACAACGTTTGTATGCCGCTGGACGTAATCTACTACACATCTTATGATGCCAGTTTTTACAGTTATCACACTGTATTCCATCATCTACCAAAAAGTAACACTCCGCCCTAATACATTTATGTGGTACTTTTGACATAATGAACTACTGGAAACAGCCAAGACAATTTACTCAATATAGACTATATAAGTGGTTAAAATCAAAACTTAACAGACAAAAGTCAAGTTAAACTTTTTTTAAATGTTCTTGAAGTGAATAACACAGCAAAAACAGCGATTTGTCAAATACGTGAAAATACGTGGAAAAAGCACTTCTAAAACAATGTGCAGATGCTTTATGTTCTCCACTAACTAACATCCCAAATGCTTCTTTCTCCAAAAATGTTGTACCTGATGCATGGAAAGACATTAAAATAGTCCCTGTCCGTAAACCTGGAAACAGCAAGAACGTAAAGTTCAGACCCATTGCCATCACTTCCCCGTTTCTAAAGCTTATGGAAAAACTAGTACTTCTTAATTTTTTAATTTTTGATTACAGCTTGATTCCACACAGTACTTTTGGTAGAAGTATGGAATTTTCAGCATGGATATCGGTAGCCCAAATTTTGCAGGCCGACCATAGATATCGGGTGTGCGTCGGCAGGTGATCGAACCCCGGACCATATGCATGGTTGGCGAGAGTCCTAACCACTGTGCCACCGACGCACAAACTTGAACCCTCCCTTAAAAAACAATTTGCCTATAGACAGGGTAGGAGCACTTTAGACGCTGCAGCCGTCTTACACAACAGTATCGTCTCATCATTAGATAAAGGTGCCAAATACGTCCGCTGCACGTTTCTCGACTTCACTTCTGCTTTAGACTCTGTACCTAGACGTCTCTTGCTAAATAAGCTCTCTAGGACAAAATCTGAGTCCTGGGTCACTAACTGGCTGCATTCCTACTTCTCTAACAGAAAGCGGTGCATCGTATACAAGGGTAAATCCTCCTCTGCTGCGTTCACTGGAGCTGCTGTCCCCCAGGGTGCTGTACTCTCGACACTTCTCTTTTCTTTCTTTCTACATGACTTACCATCTTCAAATGACATCAATTTTGTCAAATATGCTGACGACCTGACAGTATCTTTGCCTGTCAAATGTCAAAGTGACTGCTCTAAACTTAATGGCTTTCTGTCAGAAATCAGCCAGTGATCCAAGGAAAACCGCCTTACCCTAAATCCCTCAAAATGCCAAACAGTCAATTTCACCTTTAGGCATAAATCCGACCTAAACAAACTGGTTGGCTTTCACGAGGTATGCAACAGAGACGGCACTGAAATAGAAACCAAGTCGGAAATTAAATACCTAGGCGTCATTCTATCTGCTGATCTCTTCTGGTCATCTCATATCTTGGCGATTTCTAAGAAAATATTCCGTCTTACCTTCTACATCAAGAAGTTAAAACATTCTGGTATAACCCAACCCTTACTCCTACAATTCGTTAACTCTCGCATTCTGCCTATTATTCTCTAATGTTACCATCTTAGTTTTCCCGGGCTACTGAAGAAAGACTATAACATATTACGCAGGATGTTAAAGGTTGTCAGCAGGGTAAGCAACGTGCCACTTAACCAGCTTGTCAATATTCTGGTTGACAGGCACATGTAAAAAGTGGGCCAAATCCATTTTATCTAACTCACACCACCCTCTTCACTCACAACTCTCCCCTTGCATCTCATTAGGCAAAACCAGAAGCCTATATAGAAAACTATATGCTCGCACCAGCAAGTACAAAAACTCAACCATACCCTACTTAGCTCGTGTTCTGTGTGATAAAGAAAGCATTAGGCGTGACACATATAATTCACTAAATAGTCAGTGTAAAACTGGACCTAGTCTCTCCAACTCATATCATTTACAGGTACAACATTAGCTTTCTTTCTTTTCCTATTGTCTCTCTCTTTTTTTCTCTTTTTTCCGTTATGTTCTGCTTTGTTTCTTTCTTCCGCTTACGCCAGTAAATATGACAGCTCCTACTTTTCTAACACCTTCAAACACTGTTCAGCGTCGGCTTTGCTATCGACATGCCAATATGTTGTTGTCATAATGGACTGAGATTTCCTTAATCTATGTAGAATTCTATTTATTGATAATGTACTAACTGGATGCAGTACTGTAGTAAAAATGCTGAGAATTCCATTCTGTATCACAAGTACTGTTTTGGAATAAAGCAAATTATTATTATTATTAGTTGAAAAGCTGAGTACCAGTTTACCTGTAGGAAATATTCTCTATACTGCTCGCTTAAGTCGACATTTTAGAATGTCAGCTACCTTTTCTTCTTTTGCAACTTAACTTAAGATACGAAGGTTTCTTATCTATGGTATCCCTACGTATTGACATATAACTTTTTAAGAATTTCTCTGGGTATTCATTTTCTTGAAGTGCAACTCCCAGTTTACACATTTCTTCCTTAATGCATTCCTCTGAGCATATGCGTTATATTCTATAACTGAGACACTTAACTAAGTTTCTTTTGTACTGAATCTGTGTGAAGCTATGAAAATGGATGTACTCACCAGCCCAAGTCTTCTTTCTAAATAGGTTCATCTGTAAATATCCGTCTGTCTTCTTAGTGAGAAGGACGTTAGGGAAAGGTATACTGTCACTTTCTTCTTCCTCGCATGTAAACTGAATAGCTTAGTGAACACTATTAACAGCATTATGAAGATTCCTATCACGAACAATGAAGGTGTCATCAACGTACCGACAATAATAGTCAAGTCCGTTAATAGTGTCTTTGAGTCGACCATTTTCAAGCTTTGCCAGGAAAATACTCGCCAACATAGAGCCCAGATAGGATCCCATGCTAACATCACCAACTTGTCTATAAAAATCACTGTTGAACATAGACTGAACATTAATAGTGTATTTCAATAGTAATTCCTCGACATTTTCCGGTGGGATTCCTACATCTATCTTTCGTTCTGTCAGTTGGTCACAATAGTAGTTGACTGTTTCGAACAATGAAACGTTGGTATATATATATATATATATATATATATATATATATATATATAATTTCATCTCAGGTTCTCACTAACCATACGTATTCAAAAACTAACTGACTGTTGTTCCATCTCATCTTATACTTGTTCCACAATACGCTATCTGATGTGATTCTAATTTGCATTTACTGGCTATTGTATGCTTAAATTATTGGATTTATGATTGTAGAGCTTGAAGAACTTATTGGAAACAGTTGTTCGCTCTCACTGTCCTTGTTCTGATTTAATAATAATTCGATAATGCGTGCATTTGGTGGTTCTCATGTCAATCCAACTGGAAATATCTGTCAGACCTCAGGTTTCATCCTTCGACAGATTCTTGAATGTAGACATAATCACCAACGTCCAACACTTGACATATCTGAACAAAGCAACAACTACAGTTTAGCAGAATGAAATGGTACCATCTTTTATTTCATCACCTTCTCGTCAGCTGCTTACAGGGCAAAACATTATTAAATGTATCTATAAAAGCAATTTAACATGCTTGCACTGAATTCATTTTAAACAGAAATCAATCGATCAATATACCTATACACATATCGTGAATAGGCAGAAGTTAGAATTCATGGGCCATTGGATCGGTTCCCAGTGGCTTAATGGTCTACGAACTCGCCTTGTAACCAGAAGTTCCTGAGTTCGAACCCCGATGGGTGCGTACTGGTGAAGAGTCCCAAACGAGGAGGAAACAGCTGTCCAGTACTCCCAGGTTTTCCAGTGGTTCTTTAAGTGATGTCAGCTCATGATGAAATCCTGTAACTTTACATATTTCTTGACCTGAAGGCAGTATTCGACTCCCTTAGTTGAGTGATTATTATTATTATTGTTATTGAGAGGTACCGTAGCCGTGTGAACGAGTTGCCAAGTCACACAAGCTCATCGGGAGTTGTGATCTGAAGTGATGACAACTAGTGGTGTCTGTGAGAGGTGCCCAATGTCCCCATCTTCATTTAATTTCATCACCGATCTACTAGTGGATGCTACCCTGAATGACTTTAGTGACTTGGGGATTCACTCATTACCAGGTAACAGTCTCATGGATTCACAGTCCTTCGGGTGACAACACTGACAAAATACAGTCTTCAGACTGCCTCATTCAGAAATTTCGGTAAGTTTAACATGATATTCACCCTTGTCAAATGTAACATGACACTGTGGAACTGTTCTGCACCGACAAGCAGTTTACTTATTTAGGAAGTTACATAATCATTGATAGACTGACTGCTAACGAAATCTAAGGATGGATACAAAAGGCATCTGTGGCATTCACCAACGTGCACAATCTCCGGGGTGGACTTGATATCCGGCTATCGATCAGGGGACACGTGTACTGAGCAGCAGTTTGTCCTGTCCTCCTTAATTTCTGTGAGATATCGTAGTTGAATGTGGAATGTGTGAAGAAGCGGACTAGCTATCTTTGACCACAGATGTTTACTTTCTGTCTCCTGTACTGAGCAGTATAATTTGGTGTGTAATACAGTAACTAGACGTGGTGTTAGGTGAGGAGGCAAAGTCGACAGATGCGATTGTGAATCTGCATCGATTGAGATGAATAGGACACTTATTCAGCATTACAATTCATAGTAGAGCAATGTTAGCTGATTCAGAAGTGGGTTAGAAAAGAGATGCCAGTGGTCAAAACAAAATATGGCATTATTAAATGAAGTCTTGGACTGTTGGTTCGAGCCGCGTAATGAGGTATAGATAGCCCTGACAGAAAACACTAGTTGTCAACACTTCGGATGACAACTCTCCGTAGGCTGTCACCTGGCTGGCTGATTGCATCAGTTAGAGTAGAGTTAGTGTCTCGATCAGTGGGATGTGCTTTCTCGGTATTCCCTTCACAGTCAAACGTCGCCATATTACCTCTCGGTCGACAGAATCGAATAGAACTTTCACGTTGAGAAATATGACGATTGTTGGACGCCGGTTGTTATGCCTGAGTTGGAGAATCTGTCAAAGGGTGAAGATATGATCGATACACCCTCTTCGCGGTCTACAGCCTGACGCCTGGTTCTCTTGTTTGTTCCCCGCGAGCACCACTCAGTCTACGCATGATTATTGCGACTAGAACTTTAGACACCATATATTGGTCAAGATAATCCCTCTGTGATCATCACAGGGAGAAGGAAGACTTTTCTCCCTTCTTATACATCGGGATAATCAATGACTTACACCAGCCCGACGCGACTATCTCTGATTCCCAAACACTGTCTAATGCCTTAGTAAGCTCAGACAGTAAACTGTCTCCACCGTCCCTGAACACCTCTGCAGTCATTTCATCAGGTCCCGTTGCTTTACCTCGTTTCAGATTTGAGACAGCCTTTGTAACCTCATTTGGGGAGAAGGAGAAGGAGGAGGATTGAGGACCTGTGTTCACATGTCATGTAGGGCGGTGTTGGATGCCCAGTAAGTTGAGCGTGGCTGTAGGCCAGTTAAATTGCTCCTCGAAGTGTTCTTTCCAAAGTTCCAGTCGTCTATCCTGAGGGCTAATTAGAGTGCAATTTTTCTCTGAGATTGTTTCACTTATCATTTGCTTTTTGCCATCTGTTTCCCTGATAAGTCTAAATAGTTGTCTTGTGTTACCTATCGCCAATGCCCTTTCCATGTCTTTTGCTTTGATCGCCGACCACTGTGTACGGTCGTTGTGAAGACTTCTCGTTAGTTTGTGTTAGAGCAGCTTCCGCTCCTCATGATATTGGGAGCTCGCCGGAATCAGTCTTTTTTGGGTTAGTGGGCTTGAATGAGGTAGTAGAAATCCGCTGGCTCTTACCAACTTTCCGTCTCAGGTTATTACCAGTCATGATTACACACCGAATGATTGTACAAGTTAACGAAACTTTAGGTCCACGGTACTGAAATGTACTGGATAAGCCACGTTTGCATACACAGTTTAGGTTTTCCGTTGTGTTGCAAGACCTGCTCCTGTAGAGAGAAGATGTAATCGGAAACCGTTCGAATAACTAGGCTTTATATTATAATATCACTGAGAAAGATTTTCCTGTTTATGCGGAATTTCGTGTGCCATGAAACAGTCTTCAAATAATGGACCATCCAAGGACATTTTTGCCACGTCATTTTCTAGATATATTTCGCCATTAAATAGGGTTCTGAAATCGAGAGTTCATCTTGGTATTTTTTTCCTGAACATATACCAAGAAAAGAAGGAGAACTCCTACAGATAATTTCAGGGAATAATGGACAAGATCCCAGATGGCGACATCAAAATTCCAATAAGTGAAATGAATGCCAAAGTGCGAGCAGACAATACAGAAGGAGAACTCAGCATCAGTCGACGGACGCTCGGTGTAATGAATGGGAATGGAACGCTCTTCATAGACCTCCACTCCTGTGATGATTCGGTGGTTGGAGACAGTATATACAAGCAAAAAGATGTCTGCATGGCGACGTGGGTTGTCACCAGATGGACAAACAGTAAATAAGGTAGACTTCATTTCAATCTCATATAAATGGAGAAGCAGTTTACTGAACACAAGGCCGAGGGGAGGAATAGATGCAGGTTCAGATCAATGGAACCTTCAAGATCAAGTTGGAAGCTTCGAAAGAAGCTAAAAGACGAAGCCACGAAAGACACTTGTACTGCAGTCCTTGAGCAACGCCACCAAGTAGAACTGCGTGGAAGAACACTGGTACCCTATGAAGGCAAAGCAGAAGAAAAGGTTCCACTGTTGGCAAAACCCATGTACATATATCATTTCACTTGCTCCTGTAGAGCTAAGTACATAGACTGTAGCAGTAGGATATTGTCTGGACGTGCACAAGACCACCTCTCAATGTGTTTCTCAAAAGAAGAAATTAGACGGACCAACGACTCAATTCTTGAACCTTTTTTTCCTACAAGATATTCCGCATCAACAGGAAAATCTTTCTCAGTGATATTATAATATAAAGCCTAGTTATTCGAACGGTTTCCGATTACATCTTCTCTCTACAGGAGCAGGTCTTGCAACACAACGGAAAACCTAAACTGTGTATGCAAACGTGGCTTATCCAGTACATTTCAGTACCGTGGACCTAAAGTTTCGTTAACTTGTACAATCTCTCGGCATGTAATCATGTTTCATTCGTCGTTTTCTTTTTTCTATTCAATCTCCTAAATTTAAAACGTACTTCATACACACTCTAAATGTCTTACTGTTACGTAAAGTACCCCTGATTCCACGTATTTTCAGTTTCAGTGATTATCCTCACTTAATGTTTGCGTAGGACTACTTCAGCAGATCCCACAATTTATGCGCTGTTTCTTCTTGATATGTAATTTGATATTTTCAGTTAACAACTGATATCACTCACTGAACGTAACTGGCATTTCCACGACGCTTCAGAACACTACTTAACTGTACAGCTTTGATCAGAAGTTACAAAAAGTAAATTCTTTGCCAGCCTATTTCTTTTTTTTATATACTCTAACA
The DNA here is from genome assembly GCA_944472155.2 of Trichobilharzia szidati. Lineage (NCBI taxonomy): Eukaryota > Metazoa > Platyhelminthes > Trematoda > Strigeidida > Schistosomatidae > Trichobilharzia > Trichobilharzia szidati. The sequence continues at coordinate 104,297,215 of OX235279.1, forward strand.
TGTCTCACATGATCATCAACTGTAGTTACGAAACCATGATAGAACCTATTGACTTAGAAGAGCGATATAAGCTCAGATGAGAAGAGTATTGATGGTGCCCTCAAAGCACCATCAAAATTACAACCATTCTTTCACAGTAATGACATTTGATGCGATTTAACTGATTTCAAAGACTTCTTGCTATATTACAGTTTCCAGTTTACAATTTATTTAGGAAAGTAGGCTATATGCCTGTGTTAATCCTTTCGACTTGCTGCACACAGGAGGTCCAATCTCGCCTTGAATGAATCAACGGATGGCGCTGATACGACGGGTTCCGGTAGCGAGTTCCAACGGTTCACAATTCGATGCGAAATACGGATCTCCACACGCAGACGATTCGACCGTGGTTTTTGAACCTTGAGGTGATGTCCTCGCAATTGGTTGGTGCTAGAAGGAAGAAATAAATTAGATGAATTAGCTCCAAAATCATTTCTTAGGATATGGTATGCTAGTATTAGGTCACCCCTAAGTTGTCTGTATGACAGTGTAAATAAACCCAGTCAACTTAACCTCTCCTCATATGAGAGGGTTGAGAAACCCTTTATTAGCTTAGTTCCTACTCTTTGCAACCTTTCTAATAAGTCTATTTCGTATTTGAAACACGGGCTCGCTGCCTGGATCCCATATTCCAAATGAGGGCTAATATAAGTCGGATAAAATATACAAAATATATCAGCGTCAAAGTTCGCAAAAGCCTTGCGTATGGCCCATAATATTCGAAAACCCTTAGTGGCTGCAGCTCTACAGTTTGTTGCTGTTTTCAAGTCATGCTGCACAACCACTCCCAACTCCTTGTACTCAGTGACCACTGGGAGAGTAATGCCATTCATTGAGTAATTGTGCACGTGACTATGAGATACATGCATAACTACACTCTTGCTTAAGTTAATCTCCAAGGCCCAGTGCCTACACCAATTACTTAACAAGTTTAAATCTTCCTGCAAAGCAAGTTGATCACTGTCATCGTGTAAGGCCCTCCATATCTTGATGTCATCAGCAAACAGTAAGCAGGATGACCTAACTACCAATGGAATCTCATTAACATAAATCAGGAAAAGAAGTGGGCCTAGAATTGTACCCTGAGGAACGCCACTCTTAACCGATTCCCATGTTGATCAAACCCCGTTAACTCGTACTCTTTGTCTTCTGTCCTTTAGAAAGTCTTGAATCTAGTCGACAGCCACTTTATTGATTCCCAGACAACCTAACTTTACTAGAAGACCTGAATGAGAAACCCTGTGAAACGCCTTGCTAAGGTCGATGAATATGGGATCCACCGGTATATTAGCATCAGCTGAGCTTGCCCAAATTTCTCTGGCCAAAAGACGGTTGGTCAAGCAAGAATGACCTGCTCTAAAACCATGCTGTTCCACAGCGAAAAGTTTGTTCCCTTCAATGAACTGAATGATAGCATCACGAATTATTCTTTCTAGTAGTTTAACAACAATACTGGTCAAACTAACAGGACGATAGTTCTGAACTAAGTTTCTAGATCCGGTTTTGAAGACCGGACTAATGATGGCATCTTTCCAGTCAGTCTCTTGGACATTTAGACTGGTCCAGAGACATATTGAAGATTACCGACAATGGCTCGGCTATGTTTTCAGCCAATGCTGTTAATATACGTGGGTGGAGTTCATCAGGGCCACTGGACTTACCAGGATTGAGCCTTAGAAGCCACTTTAGGACAGTATCCTTTCCAATGTATAAGGGTGCCATTTTCAAGTTACCTTCTGGAAAAGTTACAAAGCTGGTATCAATATTATCAGAGAATACTTGACTGAAGTGCTTGGACAAAGCCTCAGCCTTAGTCAAGTTATCCTCACCCATGTTTGTCTGGTAATCTTCAAGCATAAGAGGTGGGATAGCATCACTCTTACGTGTTCTTCTCTTGATATATGAGAAGAGTCTTTTCGGGCAGCCTGGTGAACTTTTAACTAACTGGGTTTCGTAAGCTATCCTTGACTGGTGAATCAAAGTTTTACACTGGTTTCTGGTTTCACAGTATTTCAGCCGTAACTGCTGTAGCCCAGTAGAAACAAAGAGATTCCAGAAGCTTTTTCTCCATCTTAGGAGTGTTATAGCTTGTCTATTTATCCATGGTGGCCGATTTGTTGGCCTTTTAGGAACCCTCCAGGGAATGAAATCAGTGGTAATGTAACAACAGAAGACAAGGGCCAGGCAACAGATCGTTTATTATGGAAAATCAACACGTATTTATAGATTTTTATGTACATTATTGTAGGTCAATGTTAGTGGAAAATACAGTCTGTTGATTGGTTGCTTCTTACACAAAGTTAACCTTGCATATCTTGTGGCTGTGTCAGTTCAACTATATGTTAACTGTATTCGCCTGTCCACCTTGACCTTTGACCTCAATTACTGTAAACCAATTTGGCTAGCGACCATCTTTCACCACACTCGTCCCCCCGTCAAATAGTTTGGACTGAAGTTGGTTCGGTCTTCTTGGTTCTTGGGGCTTTTCTCTTTTGTCTTGCTGTCTGAAATCTCGGCGCTTGCGGATGTTCACTTGCTTCTCTGTGTTTGCCATTGCGATTGTGTCTGCATAACCCCATCTCAACGTGACCATATATGGTCCTTCCCACTTTGGAAACTGTTTGCCTGACCCTGTCGCACATTCGTAGGTATTTCGCCTCACACTTCCATATGCTGCTTTCTCCCGACCTCCCAGCAGCGTCCCAAGTAGCAGCCTCATCGCTGACAGATCTTGAACGCCACTCAACTGCGAAGAAGCCTCGAAGTCCTGCCCGAAGATCCATATGTCTCCATCAAAAACTGCAGGGCATAGGCTTTCCATTCGTCGGTAGGCAGCGACACCAAATGTAACAACAGAAGACAAGGGCCAGGCAACAGATCGTTTATTATGGAAAATCAACACGTATTTATAGATTTTTATGTACATTATTGTAGGTCAATGTTAGTGGAAAATACAGTCTGTTGATTGGTTGCTTCTTACACAAAGTTAACCTTGCATATCTTGTGGCTGTGTCAGTTCAACTATATGTTAACTGTATTCGCCTGTCCACCTTGACCTTTGACCTCAATTACTGTAAACCAATTTGGCTAGCGACCATCTTTCACCACAGTAACCCTCTCAAGTGTATTCTTAAATCTGTCCCATTCATCTTCAATGGATGAGACCATATTGACTGACCAGTCGGCAGTTGAAGCACGCTCCTTTATAGCGACTATGTCAGCATGCCAAACACTAGGTCGGGATTTGGGTTGAAAACTGAATAAATTGCCAGCCCTTAAGTTAAAATCTAACACCCCATGATCACTGTTTGCTAGAGGTGGATGAATAACTAGACCATCCACGTCGTCGTTGTCATGAGTAAGCACTAAGTCCAGCAAGGAAGATCCTTGGGTAGAACCGAATCTTGTACTACCTAAGACATGTTGTGTCAGGCCATTTTCCATGGTAGTCAAGAGTAACCGGCTGTGAAACTTATTAGCGGATCCTGGAGATGTGACAGCTACCCAGTCTATATGAGGTGCATTAAAATCACCTAGATTAAGACAACTACTGTGTTTACTCCATTGTTTGAGGTGATCTAAAATAAAGTCATCACATTGACAATAGGGACTTCTATGCAGAACTCCAATGAGTAGAGTGCCAGTTGCAAAGCTTACTTCACAGCTAATTACCTCACTTGTCCCACTGTCATTCGCTTCAGATTTCACGGAACGAACATGTAGGGAGTTGTTGATGTACAAAGCAACCCCGCCACCTCTACGACCCTGAATCCTGTCGCTGCGCAAGCAACTAAATCCGCGTACCTCGGGTGTGTCATCTGATCCAGAAACCAGCCATGTTTCAGTAGTGGCCACAATACCTGGGCTAAGGTCTTCCACTAATACACCTAGCTCATGAAATTTGTTCCCGATACTACGTAAATTAGTGTACACTACCTTCAGGCTTCCTATGCAGTCTGGCTTATCTACACAGGTCTTGGAAGCATACGTTTCCAAGACCTGACTATTTGAAAAGCCACCAGTTTAAGGTTAGTCTCACCATTTTAACGTCTTGTTTCTAGCTGGGACAAAACTTCTATTCGTTTAAGTCTGTCTTCAAGATATAAATCAGGTCTGACTGAAATCCCTGACCCGGCAAGGTTGTGTACATTAGCCAGTAGATGATTCCGTTCATCAGGAGAACCTAAGACTACTTTAAGCAACCTACACTGATTAGAACATTCATCATCTCTTTTGCCTATTCTAATCAGCTTTTCAATCGATACTCCAGGGAAATTCTCTGGGAGCATCTTCCTTATAATACAACTCACTAATTTAAGGTCGTGATTGTGCCTTTTCACGGGATCAGATTCTTTGGAATCTTCTAAATTTCCAACAAATATGTTAGAGTCTAAGGATAGAATTTTGGTTCAATGAGACTAAAGATGTCATCTAGCAGGGATGCATTTTCAAGTGAGTTATGCACGGTCGCGAGTGTCTGTAGTTTATTTATTTATTTATTTATTTAAACGCATTAAAACTTGGTACAATATGGCACTAAGAAGGATGCGCCACACAATAATAATAAAACATCATAGATGAAAAAAAAAGGAAGGAAGGCAGGAAAAGAAAAAACATATATAAGTAGAGAACGAATAACGAACTTCATCTGGAAGGAAAACACTCATTCTTAACAGGTTCAAACAGTGTTCGTTAACTATCATCGGGAATGGAAGAAAGAAGGAAATCGCAACACATTCGCCATTGATTACGATTCTTGGCCATATCCGATAACGTTTCGAGCCATCGATTTGAGCTATCTCTCAGACCCCAACCAGGGAGTCGTGACACACCAACCGATGCTAATCTAGCACAGAAATCCTTCATCCCACGACGCCACGTCATGGAATGACCACCTCTCCGCCTTTTCCATCCCGTCCCAGGGCTAGCGAACAGAGACCTGTATGGAAGCCTCTGGGGTGACATTCGCAGCACATGTCCAAGCCACCGGAGCCGGTGTTTCCAGATGACGACACTCAATGAATGGTAATCTCCACTGTGTTCAAAAACACGCCGCCGAAACTCGGAATTACTCACGCGATGATGCTATTGAATGCAAGCAATCCTGCGGAGACAGCGATGATCGAACACGCAGAGTCGATGCACATCCTCAGCTCTGAGAGGCCAGGTTTCACAGGCGTAGAGCAGCGCAGCCCACACCGAAGCATTGTATACTCGACCTTCGACTGCCAGGCTAGCGTCGTGACGGCGCCAGAGGTGGCTCAAGTTGATGTATGCCACCCTAGCTTTCATTATACGGTTGGATATCTCATCCGTCACCCCTCCGCCAGCACTCACACAACTACCTAGGTACACAAACTTATCGACAACTTCAAGCGGTTCACCCGCAAGAGTGAGTGCAGGTACAGGCTCCTGCCAATCTTGTAACAGTACTTTGCACTTAGACGGCGCAAAGCACATACCATACTTACAGACACTGATCGCCAACTGATTAAGTGCGATTTGGGCAGCCTGCATGCTATCGCACAGTAAGACGATATCGTCTGCATACTCGAGGTCGAAAAGTCTATCTACACCACCTTCACGCACATCCTTCAGAGCTGACTCCAGAATGTCATCGATGGCAAAGTTAAAGAGAAATGGAGAGATTGGGCAACCCTGTCTAACCCCACTGTTGGTTGGGAACAGTGGTGATAGTTGGTTGTATGCCCTCACTCTACCTGAGGTGTTTTTGTATAGGGCTTTCAAGATGTTAACAAATTTCTCAGGTACACCTCTCTCTAACAGACAGTTCCAGAGCACAGTTCTGTCCAACGAATCGAAGGCAGCCCTAATATCAAGAAACACAACGATTGTTGGCCTGCAATACGTGTGGCGGTGTTCCAACAACTGACGAAGCGTGAACACATGATCAATGCATCCACGACCTGAACGAAACCCAGCCTGCTCTTCGCGAATCAATCCTTCACGTATTTTGCACAGTCTGCGAAGCATGACAGCAGCCAATATTTTAGACGCAACTGGTAACAGACTGATACCCCTATGGTTGTCACACGAATTACGTCGACCCTTTTTAAAGATGGGGACGATAATGGCTTCGTTCCACATTGATGGTACGCTCTCTGTCTCCCACACCCTCCTGAACAACCCAGTTAGAGCCATTATGAGAGTCTCGCCACCATCTTTAAAAAGAGCCGGGGGTAATTTGTCTGGGCCGGGCGCCTTATGGCGTTTCAGAACTTGGAGTTCCTTACGGACCTCCGCCTCGGTGGGTGGGTCGGTACTAACCGACCAAGGAGCACTCGGGCTAATGATATTAGACAATGAAGCTGGTGGCCAGCTGAACTGCTTCCCGAAGTGCTCTGCCCAGCGTTCCAGGCGTCTCTTCAGGCTGGTAATTGGAGTGCCATCTGCCTCACAGACCGTCTCGCTGACACCTTGTTTCTTGCTGCCGGTGGCTCGTATGAGTTGGAACAGCTTCCGACTGTTGCCAGATGCAGCAGCTGACTCCATCTCATACGCACGTTCTGACCACCAGGCTTCGCGGTCCTTACGTAAACACTGTCTAATCTTGCGCGTGAGCGCCTTTCGCTGATTGTTGTATTCACTGCCAGCCGGAATGGACCAGCGTTCATCCATGAGTTGCAAGGAACTCGCAGAAACCCAGTGGTTGTTAGCGGAGCATTCTTTCAAGCCGCAAGCGGCTACACTCACCTTTTGCATGGCACCTTGCACATGAAACCAGTGTTCATCTATACTACTTGGGGGGTTGCTGGCAAGCATTGACTGTAACTCTTTCTGGTATTTCAAAGAAGTAGCAGGTGCTACTAGTTTGCTCACATCAACGCTTAGACGACGGTTTTTACGAACCCCACCAAATCGCAAGACGAACTTGGCACACACTAACGCATGATCGGAGTCCAGGCATGTGCTCCAGAAGGAGCGACAGTCTTGTATGCATCCTCGCCACCGGAAACTGACCGCAATATGATCAATCTGAGTCCAAGCTTGCTTCGCAGAGGGAGGACGCCAGGTAGCGCTACGGCGATGGCTGTGCCGGAAGTTGGTGCTGGCTAGAAATAGGTTGTGATCCGCGCAAAGCTGCAGAAGACGGTCCCCATTATCTGACCTGCGACCATGTAGTCCCCACTGACTACCTAAACGACTCTCCTCTGAGCTTAGACGCCCGACCTGTGCATTAAAGTCCCCAGCTAGCACTACGATATCCCTCCGACCCGCCTGTTTCAACAGATCGCTCAGTTGGTAGTAAAACTCATCCTTCATTGCATCCGGGCTGCAATCCGTCGGTGCATAGGCAGAGACAACAAATAGACACCGCCTATCTGGCCTACTAATCCTTACTTTCGTATATCCTTCCAGCCTCACAGCACATAAACGACTTTCAATGGGAATCCAGTCGAGCAGTGCAGCTTCGGCTCTAGCGCTCAGTGCGACACCGATACCAACTACGCCGGATGCCGATGCCACAGGGTCCCCGGATAAGCGCAGGTGGTACATACTACTAGAACTTCCAGATGGAGAGGATAGTCGAAGCACTTCACTGGGATCTTGAATGCGGGTCTCCGAAATGCAGCAGACATCGATAGCGAGGCTTTCCAAAGTTCTTACCAACCCTGCCTGTTGTCCGATTTGCATCAGCGTCCGAACATTGTAGATAGCCAGCTTGAACGCAGCACGCGGTTTCAGGATATCTGTGTTAGAAGTCACATTGGGAACAACCATTTTGAGGACTACTCACTAACATCTCGAAACGACACGGATAGGCTGGGAATCTCGACAAAGGCGAAAGGCTGCCGAAGGTTAAGAAACCAAGGTTAGCAAAGGTAAAATACAGGAAACTATGTGTAAAAATAAAAGTAAGATAGGAAGGAAATAAGTTGCTTGAGGGATCCATATTGCTTGGAATCATTTTTACTAGCGCGCGTTGAGTTTCAATGAGAGTTCGTTGCTTCAATTCATTCATTGTGTGCGGGCTGAGATACTGCCCGGGCGCCCAGACCGAAGCAGGTGGTTTTATTAAGGGACCACCTCCCGAGCCTTTGACTTGGAGTCTAACCCGCAAGGCAGCGAAAAAAAATCAGGAGCTGCATTCCCATGGTTGCCGGTGACCCATATGGGTTCATACGCCGTTTGATCCAATTGGAAACTGGAGCCCATGTACCCCATAGTAACTGCTTTTAGTTTAACCGCTATCCAGAAAAACCTCCCTGACATGGTAGGACCTGTAGAGACAGAGTCCCAGTCAGTTCAGCTTCTTGGGTGATTGCGATATTCAAGCCCGACCACCACGACAAGATAGCAGTTATCGGCCGGGAGTGTCTGTAGGCACTCAGTTCGAAATATTTGAGAAAGACGGAGTTCGAACAATTAAAGTTGACTGTATTACAAAATCCATCGTAAAAATTCTTTGCGAAAACTGACCTCATAATATTCACGCAGTACTCTGATTGCGTTCCTTCCAATCTCTCACACGTTTTATCTTACGATTTTCTCATAATAAGACCGGCAATTTTCGTGATATCTTTCATTCGAATCGTGCTTTCTGTCGGAGTCACCTTTCACTTTAGGTCACCGTTATGATTGTATAGTGCATTAGATCCACTGAATGGTCAATCATAATAAGGAAGACGGGTAATCACCACCACATCTGTGTTTTCGCTGAATATCATGTATAGATGTGCGTGCATCAGTACAATCATACTGTCGACCAGTCTGTATAAACTACAGGTCCATGAGTAGTCTGATTCTTGTCGTCAGTCAGTTTGATGTATCTGAAAATCTACTTGCGCTTACATTACCACCTTCTCTACCTGCTGACCTCCTTCGGCTCATTTCTGTTTGACTCACTGCTTAGATCCTATTTTTCAGAATAAAGATTAACTGACTCTCATATCTTATTGAGAAAATTGTTTCGTAGATGTTATTTTTGGATTATATATATATATATATATATATATATATATATTTGACGCAAGGCAGATGGATAAAACACACTTCTGTAAAATGAAACTATGTACAGATATCTCCTTGTGGAAATCGATGTATTATGGAGCAAGAGAGTTTAGTGAACATCAATGGACGGCTGCCACATAATATATGCCTGCAATATATCGCGTGTTACTGTCGATGATAAACAGACTTCGGTGTTCCTCTCGAAATGTTCCAATGTGGCCACTGAGGAGTAGTTCCTAATCTCTTCTTTAAGATATATACGTTGCGGGCATACGTGAATCAGCAGCCGCCCACACTCTCCTAAATCACACGATGACCTCTTGCTCATCCTCTTCCTCTACTCCTGTCACGCTCATCATCCTGCTTGCATACTACTGGGAGCACTATTCTGCAGTCTATTCAATCATCTTCATTTTTTCCGTAGCCAGAAATAACGATGAGATTCAGGAAAACACCCCTGATAGCCTCTCGAACCACGCTGCCAACTTCATACCGGAGCATTTAACGTCAGACCCCTTGCCAAATCGGACAACAGACATCACTAGCAAGAACTCTGGTATCTCGAGCCATGGATGTACGTTGCATCTCGGAGACATACATACAAGACCCGAGTGTGGTCATTTACCTAACCCCACCCGGTAAACAAGATGAATCTGCGAATTTCACTTTAACGGTGACCTTAAGGGAGATTCCTCAGCTAGTTGGTGAGGACTTACAGGTGTAGGGATTGCATTGATTGTTAGGGCAGAAAAGCCACTTCTTGACTGGATCCAAATAGATAGTCGTATGTGTGCGATCCGTTTGAACGGGTCTGTTAGAAGAAGCAAGGACGGCGTTACCCGTCGTTGTCTTTTCATAGTCTCCGCTTACGCCCCAACAGCCTGCACTTCGGATGAACTAAAGAATGATTCCTACCAGAAACTGTCTATTTTGCTGCAAAAAGCAGAACGCTCAGATATAGTAGTTTTAACAGGCGACGTAGGGAAGTTAAACCAGACTGAAGAGTATATAGGTGGTACGCATGGAGTTCCCTACCGACAACGGTGATCGTATTCAAGAATTCTGTTTATCTGTTTCTAGTCAGCACTAACTTTAGGCAGAGACATTGTCTAAGCTGGCGACCTCCATCACCAAATCAACGCTGGACTCAGATAGACCACATAGCGACAAAGTATCGTTGGCAGGGGTCCTTCGGGAACAGTTGTGTAGAATCCGATCGCGTCCTGGTTAGCGCAAGTTTATGCTTACGACTGAAGGGATATAAGAACCAGTTGCAAGCGAAGCAGTAGTGCACCCAACTAGAACAAGACACTCAGTCCCGATTCAAGAGATAAATAGCGCAACAAGCATTTCAGGTCAACAAAAGGACTCCTCATGAGCAAAACTGGTACAATAAACAGTTAGCTGCAGACACAAATCCAAAGGCTGTAAATCACTAAAGAACGAAAAATAGTAAGAGCCAGCGGATTTCTACTACCTCATTCAAACCCACTAACCCAAAAAAGAATGATTCCGGCGAGCTCCCAATATCATGAGGAGCGAGAGCTGCTCTAACACAAACTAACGAGAAGTCTTCACAACGACCGTACACAGTGGTGGGCGATAAAAGACATGGAAAGGGCATTGGCGATAGGTAACACAAGACAACTATTTAGACTTATCAGGGAAACAGATGGCAAAAAGCAAATGATAAGTGAAATAATCTCAGAGAAAAATTGCACTCTAATTAGCCCTCAGGATAGACGACTGGAACTTTGGAAAGAATACTTTGAGGAGCAATTTAACTGGCCTACAGCCACGCTCAACTTACTGGGCATCCAACGCCGCCCTACATGACATGTGAACACAGGTCCTCAATCCTTGTCCTCCTCCTTCTCCCCAAATGAGGTTACAAAGGCTGTCTCAAATCTGAAACGAGGTAAAGCAACGGGACCTGATGGAATGGCTCCAGAGGTGTTCAGGGACGGTGGAGACAGTTTACTGTCTGAGATTACTAAGGCATTAGACAGTGTTTGGGAATCAGAGATAGTCGCGTCGGGCTGGTGTAAGTCATTGATTATCCCGATGTATAAGAAGGGAGACAAGTCTTCCTTCTCCCTGTGATGATCACAGGGGGATTATCTTGACCAATATATGGTGTCTAAAGTTCTAGTCCCAATAATCATACGTAGACTAAGCGGCGAACGGGTGGAACACAAGAGAACCAGGCGTCAGGCTGTAGACCACGAAGAGGGTGTATCGATTATACCTTCACCTTCGACAGATTCTCCAACTCAGGCATAACTAC